>BMAO01031838.1:0-19252 GCA_019973975.1 Trichonephila clavata
AAATTGAATAAAAATATTATATTTTCATACAATAAATGAAGTTTGAATTTTATTTAATTAAAGTAAGTTCCCTAGCAATTTAATATAATTAGATCTATTCCTGCCTTTACGGCCAACATCGCCAATGGAGTTTCACTTCTATCGCGTGGCTTTCTACGTTCTTTTTTTCTTTTATTAGGTTCACTAAAATAATTTTTCCCAACATGTATCATGTCTTTATAATACAATTTTCGAATGTAGATCTTTCACATTTTCCGTTTTTAATTTGCATCGTATTGTTCTACCGTTTTTCGAAGAAAGTTCACCTATTCAAGCAATCTGAAGGAAAAAAAGAGAGATGTAGCATTTCTGTTTAAATTAATTTCTAACAATAAGGAAATAATATTTCCATTTAAAGTAACGGAAAATAAATAGTACTCTAATAGGCTAATTAATACTCAAATATAGTTATTTAGTCAAAAAGGAAATATAATCATCTGTTACAATTGTTGTACCATCCATTCAGTAGAGTAGAGATTAATTTTTCGAAGTTTGTTTCATTAATTTTTAGATTAAGAATCCATGAGTATAAAAGTAAGTTCTTTGTGTTTTCTTTTCTATTCACAAATTTTAATTGGCTAAATTTTTATCTGCCAACATATTACTTTTAACCTGTTTAGCTGGACTTATAAAAAAGAAATTGCAAATTTATTAATTTTTTTCTCTTACAACAGCTTTTTCACTTCTCATTAATATTTATTTTTTAGAAATTTAGTTTTTTAAATACGGGATGGTAAAAAAAATCTATAAATTTTATTCATGAGAAGGTTAAGGCAGCATTTCTCAAACTCTGGTCAAAGTCATCTTCCACACATTTTTAAACACCTCAACGCAATATACCGTTGAGGTGTTAAAGATGTGTGGAAGATGATTAGAGATGCTTGCTGTCGTATGAGATAGCAACCCACATCGTCACATCAAGGGTTATAGCAGTATATCTCTGTAAAACAAAGGCTGATTGAGACTCTGACCCCGGACTATTCAGATGCGGTAACGATGGTCATTTGCTTCAAGAGTAAAGCTAGAATGATCGTTGTACATTATGCGATGCCAATCCGATAGCAATCATGATTACTGGCTGCGAAATCACTCCCGATGATTCTACGGATGTTGTGGGTCAAAGGCAAACATCTTAAAGGCCACTGTGAGAGTAACCTTAGGACGTCAGACTCGGTCCCTCCAAAATATCGCACATCTGGAGCAACAACTAG
Source organism: Trichonephila clavata (assembly GCA_019973975.1). NCBI lineage: Eukaryota > Metazoa > Arthropoda > Arachnida > Araneae > Nephilidae > Trichonephila > Trichonephila clavata. The sequence continues at coordinate 1,251 of BMAO01031838.1, forward strand.
TGAAATTCGTGGCAGAATGTATCGCAAGATGACATTAGGAATCTATCACTCTTTACCGAGGCATATACAAGCATGCATCGCCGCTAGGGGTGGTTTCACCAACTACTGATTTGAACATTCAAGCTGTAATCGTGAGCCTTCTATGGACCCTATGACCTTGATATTTTTATCATCTTATTACATGTGTATGAGCTGTACACATATTTAATTTTTTTTAAAGCAACCACTTCCTTCCTTAGTGCTTCGAATTTTTTGCAAAAGAGGTTATTTACACTACTTTAGGTATTCTTTACACACAATTCGGAACAATATGTATAATTTTACTGTTCTTGTTTATCTATCATCTGATGCAGTGGGTTTCTGAAGTGTATTTACCTCTAAAGCTACTTTATAACGAAAACCTATGCTTGTGAAAGAACTGTGATGTATGCACAAATGAGCTATACTATTTAATTAGAAGTATAGTGTGAAGGAATGAGAGGAAATATAAAAGCAAGAATAGACATGGAATAAAAGGCGTTAAGAAGTGTTGTTGACGTCAGAGCAACCTCACAGAAGGATTAAAGAGCGCAAGAGAGGATTTCTATCGCTAGAAGTCTACTGTTTAGAGCAGTGATTAACAGTCTATATCAGCCTCCATGAGTCTATGAAGTTGTGCAGGGGATGCACATTAGCGAAGAAATAATTTAGGAGCCTGTGAGTGTAAATGGGGGTCTACGACAGTGGCATTCGTTAAACCAGATAGTGATTTTAATTTTAAAAAAAAATTTAATTAAGTGAAAACCAGATTTTTTTACCTTTTTAACAGATTTGTTTACTAAATTTAATGAAAATAATTTGCAGTTTACAGGTTCCAGCATAAATTTTAATAAAACAAAGATCATCATTTTAGAAGAATTAAGTTATAATTGAGTATACGTCGTGATTTTCACTGTTTCTCAATGTGTCGCAGACAATCTGCCAGAAAAAGATATTTTAACCTACGTTCAACATTTAAATGCCCTCTACTCAGATTATAAAACGAGGTTTAAGAATGTTTTGACTATATATATGGTAATACACAGTAGGCAATGAAGTCATATGGTCACATTGAAAAGAAATGCCATATTACAAGAGTAACTGATCGGATAAAGTACTAACGATATCTTAAGGTAAAGTTCAGAAATGGATGTCATCAATTTTGACTTTAAAAAGACATAGCCGTAGTTTGCCTGAGATTTGAAATATTGCGTGAAAGTTGTTATAATTGCTTTTACAGATGAGAAGGATTTCAGTGCGGTTGCAAATCTCGAAAACAAAAAAAAGGGGGGGAGATAAAGACTGGCACTATTAACAAAGGATATTTAGAGTTAAACCTGACAGGAATGATGGCATATGTTGAAAATTTGTTATGGACTAAATTCATGTGACGTCAAGATCACGTGAAAACTGTGTCACGTGATTACGCTGCGGTTTGTTTATTTCTGTCGCTAGGACTATTTTGCTATCGCAGTTTCACATTGTACTTTTAAAAATGTCTCATTTTGCTAAAATGGTTGTTCAATCAATAAATGAAAATATGATAGAGGAAGAGAATCACATTTTTTCATATACCAGCGCAAAATATGAGTGTTTTGAAAGCATGTTGAAACGTGAGGATTATAAACCATCTCCTCCCTGTTTATTATGTATGCAATTACTTTGAAGAATATTTTCAATACCGACTCCAGCTTAAACCAAGCTTTATTCTCACTATTTTTGTCTTCACAAAAGAAACCTGTTCAAAAAGGATTTTGGAGAGATGTAGACTTTCACAAAGATGTAAATACTTCAAAGCAAATTTTTGTTTATTTTAAATAAAATTATATTTAGATCATACATAAGACAGTAAAATATGTTAGTTAACTTAAGCAAATTTTTGTTTATTTTAATGAAGTTATATGAGCACATATGATGTTTAGTTAACTTAAGTTTTACTTATTTTACGCATCTTCAGAGTAGTAACAGAGGTACTTAAGTATTTAATTATCTAAAATTAGAACACAAAAATCTGATATGTAACTGTACATGTCATATCAAAAACAAGTATTTTTTTTATCTTATTTTACTTTATAATTTTACAATATTACTGGGGGGGGGACATTTTTGAGAAGTATTCACTACAAAAACGGAAAAATATCTTAATTTACTACAGCTTCATAAATGTTTACACTAAATGATGAATCAAATACCACTTTCAAACAATAGAAATCAAAATGATCATTTACCATTTGTAAAATTACACGTAAAAAAATTGTGCAGCATTTTGAAAGTCTTTATTCGCTGCACTATTTCAGGCAAAATATATAATTTATCAAGAATTGAATTACAAATATGGTAAAAAATTAAGGCATAAAGTTTTAAAACTAAAATGTGTATAATAGAATAAATTTGCGTTTATATATTGGAAACAAAAGTCTTGCTCACAACTACATGATCAAAATAAAACAGTCATTTTTGAATCCATAGTTCTTTTACAAAAAAATAAAAATTATAATATATTTGTGTGGTATTGATTAACACATCTGTTTTTCAGAGTTTGACTGTGTGTATAAACCTATAACAGAGAGAGAAAGAGATGTGCAATTTTTTTTACTATTTCTAATAAATATGCATTTATATTGGTGTTTGCACAATATGTAGAAGATTTTCATTATAAATTAGATTGATTTTATATCATTATATTTATGTTTACATAAATATAAAAGTCTATAAGACTCATGTATATTGACATTATCCTGCTTGTAAGTCTTGAATAAATTTGTTGCATGAGTTACTTACCAATATTGACCCAAGAAAAGTATTTGGATTAATTTTATATTTATCGCAAAGAGAAATACAGAAAATCTTTTTCAAAATTATTGTTAAGGCGTTAATTGGCCAAAATCACTGATATTTTTGAGATAAGATTGTCCTGGTAAAACAATGCTATAATTAGTTAATTAACTTTCTTGTAAGTAGTTAGTTAATTAACTTTCTTTTGGTTTTGATTAGAATAGAACTCAATTTATTCATAATAAATTTTGGTAACTTGTTGATGTAATAATGATTTTAATCTTATTAATATATTTTCAAACGTTAAATTTCAGAGAGAATTCTGTATCTTTTTTTTTCTGATGTTGTTTTATCTTCCATTTTTTTAATATATAAATATATTATATGTAAATGGGTACTTTTCCTTCATATTAGTGATAACATAGAGAGAGAGTATATTTCTTCAAATAAGTTTTAAGTTTGAAAGAAATGGAACTGGAGTATTTAACGTTAAACATAAATACCTGGTCGGTCAAGAGACATAACTAGTAGAAATTGTGAATGGAAATTTTATGTAACTATTCATTTATATATATAATATATATATATTGTGTTGAATTTTTTCTATCTTATTCGCAATCCTTGTGTTGTAAAAATAAAATGCATTTTCAATATCATGGATAAATATAATGGATATTGTTTATCAATATGAGATAAACAATAGCTTAAAGAAGTAAATTTAAAAAAAATTTTTTACAAGTTTAACTTATATTTTGGAGCCATCTACTGTTTATAGATAAATTATACTATTATTTTTTATAAATTATATGTAATAAGATGAAAAATATATTTAAGACTAAAGATAATTAAATTGAATTTCTTATAATTATTGCACCTTTTCTGATGAAACATTCCCTTAATATTGTATAATAATTTTTAAAATTAGATCAACATGTTAAAGGCACTTTATACAAAGACAATTAAAAAAGAGTATTCAATTTGTCATAAAAAATTGTAATGCAAACTCTTTTAATATAGTTCATACTAGCATTAATAACATTAATTTGTGATCCAAGTGCCGCATACCTATGCATTATATTTAGTATCCCAGATATAAAAGTGCAATTTCCAATAGAAAACTATTCAGCTCTGCAAAACATTGTACTAACGAGTAAAATTACAAACACATGTTTATTTAGTGCATGGTTTTTTTTTCAGAAAAGTTACAATTTTTTGCAATTTCTTTTTCGATACTTAATATAACAAGGGCATTTAAGCATTCTGTACACATGCATGACTGAAGGTAACTCTTTATTAATTTTAATGTGCTTATATAGAGCCCTTGGTATAGTGGCTGCAACTTAGAGAAAAGTATTAAAAGTTAATACATGTAGAAATAACTCATTATAATCATTTAGTTAATTATTAGCCCTGATTATGTACTTTATATGTAATTAAATAACTCATAATAATGGATAATCACATTACAATTAATATATTCTGAAAATTATATATTAATATGAATCATTGCTTTAACTAAAAAATGAAATAGTATTTTCTTTTATTACTTTAGACAACCATTTCTAAAAAAAATTCCAAACATTTTTAAAGAATAATTACTAAGTAAATCAGACAGTCAAAGATGGAGAATGTTATTTTATTAGAAACATTTCAAATATCTTTAAATGCTCCATAATATTGTAAAACACATACATATATTTAAAGTATTTATATGCAATACATTGTAAAAATAAAATTCATTTTCATCCAGTAACTGTTCCACAGTAAAATAAAATATTCCTTTAAATTTTAAGTGTAGGTAGGCAAACTTGATGTAAATATAGTGTTAAAAAAATTCATTTTCATCACAGGATAAATACCATATCAACTCTAATATTTTATGTACAAAATGGGGGGGGGGAAGGCGATGGAAAAAAATACACTTTCACCAAAAGATAATTATCTACATTTATCTAAAACTTTCATATTACCTAATAATCTATATACACAGGCTTCAAGAAACAAACGTTTTTGCAAGTTTAACATGTACTTCAAAAAAAAAAATAAGATAACAACAAATCATCAAATTAAATTTGATCATTTCTAAAAATTGTTGCCTTTTGCGATGGTATCATTCCCCTTAAGAATATTTTATTTTAATTTAAAGAAAGAAATGACATCAATTTTTAACAGTAAAGAATAATTATTAATAATTTAGAAATCATTAATTTGTGAAGTGTAAAAATCAAAGAAAAATTTATTTAATTTTTGTAAACATTCCTTTCACAAATTATCATCAAATTGTTTTACTTCAGAATAAATATTTTCTCTTGACTTTGAATTATGAATTAAAATTATAAACATACATTTTTTATATTATATACACAAACTGACTCTATTTGATAATAATAGTGAGTTCTTTTTAAGGAAACGATACAATTGTTATTCGATAGTCAAACAGTTTCAAGTTTTTTAAAAGAAGTTGTATTGATCCTATATACTGTAAGCCATTCTTGCGCAAAAATATATAATTAATAACACTAAATTAATTAAGAATAAAAATAACTATTAGCTGTGTACCAGGTGCTAGGATTCAACCTAGCTAACACTATTTGAAGCAGACGAATACCTAATTAGATAAATAAATTAGAATAAAACAAAAATTTATTAAAGAGTTGTTGAGAGTTTTTCCTAACAAATATATACACTAGAATAACGCATAAAATACAATGATATCATATATTTTAATTAGATAAAATTAAAGGACAAGAATGTCAACAACTTACGTATAGGATTTAACACGCGAAGAAATAACACGTGAAATGTTGGCAAAGTTGTCACGTGATTCCCGCTTGGCGTCTGTCTGGTGCGAATTTCGTCGATTGAAGCACCAGATTCATCCCTCTTATTAGAAGCATTTGCTTGTTGCTTAGTTATTTTATATATTAATTAAATTTTAATTTATTTAAATAATTAACATATTTTTCTTAAGCTTTAAACACTATCTCACACACTTTAAACACTTCTCTACAGTTAGAAATTTAAATATTTTAAAGTAAGTAGCTCTATATTAGCTGTCCAAAAGACATTTAAGCTGATAAGTTTGCGAAAATTCAAACTCAAAACTAAAAAAAACAGGGCAAGGGCTCTATGAGACAAAAAAGTTTGGGAACCTCTGGTTTAGAGACTGGGTGATAAGTAAGGATTATTGTAGTCATTATTTCACACAGAACTAGGAAATTTAAACCGCTCCTCATAATTTAGTTCAATTTGATATTGATTATTCATAGTTCGAAAAGACTAGTTGAAAAATAAGTCTGAATATCGGATCTTACAAATAGGAAATAGACCCGTAACACTTGTTTGGTTATGAACGGAATTTAAGATTTAAATAAATATGTTTTAGTTGTGTGTTTTTTTATGCATGTAAATATATGTTATTGCCACATGTCTTAATTTGCATTTATCTTCTTTGTGTACTTGAATAGAGCAGAATTCAAATACCTGGCAATAGTTTTATCGGCTTCCATTGGCTAGATACGCTATTCGAATCTCATAATGAATATAAATATGTTGAAGCTTAATGATTATTTTTGTGGATATCCTGAATCTCTGCTCTATTCGATTCTATTATTTTCAAATTAAATTGTAATATCTGTGTGTTATATTTGCTTAGTAGATGTATGAAATATTCGAATAAATCATTTAAAATGTTGAAATTTGTATATCCGAAATCTTTTGTCTACATGTCCTCTTCATAAATTCCATAGATTGGATCTCATACCTCATTTATATAATAAATTAATTTGATTAAGGTTAAATTCTCCAACAACACTTATATAAAAATTAAATATTTTTATTGCATTTTTTTTATTTTCAAAAGGACTATTACGGTAACTTTTTTGAACTGGTAATATTTTAAATTTGTGGAAAATCTATTTAAATTTAATTCAATACATAATGTTTATTTTGGAGAAAAAATACGTTTTGTGACATTTTATGTGTTCAAAAATTTCCCATGAAATTAAGTTACATTCCTTTATTTTAACAGTTAAAAAGCATACATAGGTTAACATAAAAAACCCAACAAAGTAAACAGATGTAAGCACAAGAATTACAACTTCATATCGATGCATTTTCCCGTAATCACAAACACTAAGGATCGTCCATCCTGTCTTCTTTTTCAAATTCATTTTCATGAGTTTTCCAATGGTGGTTTCTGGACTCCATAAAGGAAAATACACACAATGCATTCTTCTTCCATCAAAGGTATGTAAGAATGTCCATAGCAGCAACTGCTTTATTAATATATTGAATGCCACTATATTTGTACCTTTTCTATGTCCTACTATTTCCCAACAAACTTACAAAATCAACCCCCAAGTAAACATATCAATAAGCACATGAAAATAAACTAATTAAAAGCAGGAAAAAAAAGTAAAAAAGTGAAAAAAATATCACAATAGGATTGTTGTTATAGGTCGAAAACAAAAAGTATTTGCTTCATATTTCAAACAATATAAGACGGTGCTGAATTTGTTTGAGTATCCAAAGAAAAATGAAAGCTCAGAAAGAAGCATACATTTTCAAAGTATTCATAAAGCGTCAGATTCGGCAACATAATTTTGAAAATCATTTAGTTGGTCGAAAACATTCATAAAAGAGAAGAATTTTTTGAACTGCGCATATCCACAAAATTTTAGGATTTCCTGTTTCTTCCCAAGCAGATCCAACTTATCCAGAGTAAGCTCAGCCCCAAGTACCTGAAATAAAAAAAAATATTTAAATAATTGATCAGAGAAATCTTCACGTACGATGTGTGACATAAAAAAACGAGACTAGGGGTGTAGCTTGAAAAAAAATAGTTTTGGCAACAACTGTTTTGGTGACGTCATCCCACAGACCTCTTCTATCCATGAGGTCAGTTTCGACCTAACGAATCCCATTTTAAATATTTTTCACCGTTTATAAAAAAACTTTTTATCTTCAACGTAAATAATAGTGTTTTCCCTGTAAGTTCGCTTTATTTCCTACACGAATGCCTAACAGAGAAGATACATTTAGGGATGTAAATATTATAAAAAGGACAATAGCTTTGCAATTACTTTTATTACATTTACGTAACCTCTTTCAAAGAAAATTATCGCCCTGTATAAAACAAATTAATATTAAAAAAATGAGAAGATATGAGCGAAAAAGTACAAATGGTACAGAGAAGAGAATACCCGTACGCCGAACGGGCAAAGCAGTAGTACCCCGAACACTGTGCCCGTACTACGTACGGGTGAAACTGGGAAGGGGTTAATTCATAACGGAATTTGATCAAGAACATTTAATTTTAATTTATTATTTTTTAACACTTCTCAAATCCACGTTCCTTAACATATATTGCTCTAAAACTGCGGAAGCAATAACTATCATTAATGTAAAGTCATAAAAATAATAAGTTATGTTAAAGAAATTTAGCAATTTACATTGAGTTGGCTTAAATGGTTAACTACCAAAAAACAGCTGAAACTATAGTGTTAATAGATTAATTAACGTATTTTTAACTGACCTTAAAAAAAGACATCTCACTCACTAAGTAAACCGATTTTTATACAGATTTAGACAGAAATTATGCTACAAATTTCGTTCGAATTTGATCTTTCATTCCAGAGATAGAGAGATGTGCAAATATGTCATACAATTCAATCGTTTCTTAACAACGCCTGATGACTAGGACCGTTAACTAAGATTTATAACCTGACAGAAGTAACTCTCTCTACTATTCGGTAACTTTCTCCGAGCTACTGAAGGAATTCGCATGAGAATCTGGATTTAGGAACCTGATGCCTCAAAAACTTGCAAAAATATGTGGCATGATACGTTTCTGTTCTTTACGAAACTGTATTTCACGAGACAACTTTATATCTTTCATAATAACACTTTTTCCAGGTTAAGAATTAGCTATCATTCTATGCGAAAGATTAAATTGTTCAGGCGAAATTTTTTTACTGTTCAAAGTTTGCGACACTCATTTTAACTTTAAGGGGCCCACTTTCGAAACCTTAACAATTCAGAAAATTATGTGCAGAATTTTACGAAATTTGACTTAATTTTGAGACAAGAAATCAGATACAGAAAAATTTTGATTCTGCACTGGTAGAATTCAATTTTAGAAATTAATTAATTAATATAAATAAGTTAATTAATTAACCCATTAACCCCTTAAGTGCTACGGGCGTATATACACGTCTTGCTCAGCTAGTGTGTTTAGAGCCTCGGACGACGTGTATACTAGTCCTTCCAAAGAACGACTTTTTACATAGAGCTGCTTTGTTTAAAACTGATCCCACTGCTTTGGAATACAATAAAACTACATTGACTGCGCTTCTAAGGAATTTACTAATTTTGGAATTTATTTAAAACTAGCCCAATAGCTTTGAAATACAATAAAACTACATTGACAGTGCTTCTAAGGAATTTACTAGCTTTGGAGAAGAGGTGGGAAGAGGAATTTGAAAGGGTATATTCCAGGAACGATGAAATTCATAGTTTAACAGTTTTTCTTGTTTTTTCGTTTGTATGTTATTTTTTCTATCCTTCATTTGCTCTCATTTTCGCTAAACGCGTGAAATAGAGTGTTTGCAAGGAAAACACATAAGAGCATAAACATAAAGAGCATCACATTCTGTGCAATCAATGCACAGAATGTGATGCTCTTTATGGGCTCACAACCCTGTTTCAGAATATATCCATAACAAATAAATTATAACTTTTTTTTTTTATTATCATATTGTAACTCTAGACATTCATTTTTGTATTTTCATTTCCTTATTTTACTCTTTTTTAAAGAGAAAGTAAACAACTTTTTAAGTTGAAAAACACTCTTCTTCTTTTCCCTCAATGAATCGCGTACCAACGCTCGCGTGTGAGAAAAACGGTGGCAGTGGGGGGAGGTGAATTTCGTAGCTTTTCCTCGCCATTCCTTCGCCATAAGCTAGACACTTTTGGTCCATCATCAATGTCATTTGAAATTTTTTTAGTTAGAATCTTGAAAGGTATTCAGAGTAACTAGTTTTTTTTTTTTTTACTGATAATGCTTGGTAAGAATATATTTTTAAATTGTAGATTTTTTTTGAAAATTTGCTTGAAATTTTAGATGTAAATTTAGAAATTACTTTTTTGTAGAAGTTTTAATGTAAAAAACTAGGCCCATACCGTGAATAGGATTAGCAATCATATTAACATGAGCAGGGTTCTCTTTGCCGTCCGTTCCCGGTTCGTTTGTTTTGACGGTGGCCTGGAAACCTGCGGCGTTGGCGATGTAGTCCACGACACGGCGGAGACCCTGTCGGTCGACGTAGCCGTAGGAGCCTCTTACTCCACCTGCATCTCCATATTCTTGGCGATAGTGACTATTGCCAAATTCATCTCTGGCGTCGTAACCGAAGTTGTACGGCTGGAATGGGCCATTGTTCTAAATGGAAGAAAGATTCAATGAGAAAATGGTTGTGAGAAAAGCGCGTGAAAAATTTATTTACTTATTTTATTTTGCAGTAGTCTTAATAGATATTGAATGTTGTTAAGCAAATTGATTTATTTAGATAGATATAAGACTCAGGATTGTGTGTGAGTAGTGAGTGAGTAAGCACGTTTAGCTACTCAAGGGCTTTTGGAGAAGGTCTCGTAATTTTGAACCATGTCAAGGGACGATGAATACACCTCAGCTGGCACACGCCCCTCTCCTAACTATCACACCAACGGGAGGACGTTTGAGCTCTCGACAGATTTAACGTGCATCGCTCCCCTACACGGTCTTCAATAGTACTAGACTTTAACTCATGACATGCCAACCATGGGTCTGTTACCTTGACCACTAGGCTACTGCGGTCACAGGATTGTGTGTGAAGGTAAAAAACTAGAGAAGCCTTAAAAATTAACATTTTTTTCCAAATACATGGCGCATTATTTAGTTTCTCCATAGCTTTCAAAAGAGAGTAATACATCAATTGTTTTGTTGCTGTAAAAGTTATAATCTTGTGTTTGTAGTGTTTAGGAAGTGATGATTTATTGAAATGGGATTATTTTCTCGTTTTAAAAATATTCACTTTTTAAGTCACGAAAAACATTAGTAATAAAAAGAAGTGGAATTTTTACGGGCTGAAATGATTTTAAAATGTCTTTCTCTGCTAAATTATTTTTAGCTAAAAATATGCATAAAAATCTGAGTAATTCCTCTCTTGCTATCTTCTAATAGGTAAAAAATTAAAATTTAAAAAAAAATTTCGATTTTCGATTTACAAATGAAAATGCTCTAAGCCAATTTAAAGAGATGCAACTTAACTTTTCTCATATAGAATAGGTTAAAATTGAACATCTTGTTTTAATACTTTTATGGACTAACATTAGTTGAATGACTGAATGTTCACTAATACCGCACTCAGCAACTAGAAGGCTATGGATCTCTCTCTAAGTGTTTTAGCCACATAATGTTTAAATATGATTGTTTTAAGGCATCTGCACTCGTGCAGAAGGTTCTAAATGTGATAGCTAAATCTTCTTAGGTAATTGGGAGGTCAGAAATGTATAGTAACGAATGTAAAAAAAATAATATCATTACATTAAATTTGAATTCTGACAAAATTAAATTGGTAACTTACAAAATTTCCAAATCCGGCATCATATCCTATGACACCTGTAATGTATACAATCAGTCCAACGATCACAAACAGCACCTAAGGAAAAAAAGCAAAGATAAATAAATAAAAAATTGTTGTGTTATAGGTATCCGACTACTTGCGACAACTTTTTTAAAAAAAATTGAGATATGAGATTTTTTGTTGTTTTTGGATTTGCTTAGTGCATTTAAAAAATCTACTAAAATTAAGAAGAGAAAAATAAATTATTATTACTAAAAGGGGAAAAAATTGGTAAAAATTGACAAAAAATAACATAAACGCGGCCCATTCTGTACCAAAAGTTTATGAACAAATCTATAATTTTTCAATTACGATGTGTTGCTATGTTATTAATTTTTGAAATGACTTTCAAGATAAGAGATATTTTAATTTTAATAAAACCTAGAGCACATTATCTTAGTTATTATATGAAATTGCTTAAAATAACAGTCATTATATTAACATAAGGGACTGTAAATTTTGTAATAAAACAGTGATTGATAAATCTGAAGGTTAAAACACTTCTACTTATACAGGAAATACAAATAATTTTAAGTAAATTATTTTCAAAACTTTTTTAATTGAACATTTAAAAAAAACCACATTTCGAGTAAAACGCGTTTTAAGGTATGATATCTTGCTTAAAGTGTGTGTGTGTAATGGCATCTGCTATTACTAAAATACTTGTAGTTTTCGTTCTAGTGAACGGAAAATAATAAACCTGGTATTTTTATAAAGCTAATAAGATGGCCTATAAAATAAAATCATAAAAAATTGTCAATTTTTGTCAAAACTCGCAATTTTAGGGTAGTCGGATACCTTAAAGGGAAAAAAATATATTCGAAGAAACATAATAAAAAAACTATTATTTTCAATACATTTTAATATAAAGTTAATGTCTTGCATAAAATTAGGAACTATTTTAAAAATTAAATTGAAGTTTTCATTTATTATTATCCATATTACATAGTCCTAATGTAGTCTATAAAAGAAAACATTTTTCCTAATACTTTTAATTAGTTTTATTTAATACTTAAGAAAAAAGGGGATGTATAGTGAAACGAATTACGTGTAAAGTTTCTTAAAGATTAATATGTTTTTGCCATTTTAACTTGGACTACACACTAGAGGTGTCTGTGACCATACATTGAAGTTCTGGCGTCCCTGGGACACCTTTCTCCCTTATTTACTTCCACACCAAGGTTTATGAAATTCAATTCAATGTACAATGCCACGCTTACAAAAGAAACAGTATATGTAGGTACATTAATATTAAAAAGTCAAGACTTTTTGGAATTTTTTTTGAAGTTAAGAATAAGGGCTCTAATCCAGTAAAGAATGTAGTCCAAGAAAAAAAGTTCTTTTAACATTTTCCACTAGACATGCACATTTGTCTTTAAATTTAAATTTTTCTATTTTTATTTTTGGCATGCTTTAAGGTGAACTTTTATTCTAAAAATAGTCACGTGAATCCTTCAAAATCAGTGTAGTGTCTGAATCCGAGTTTCCGAGTAGTTCGTGAAATTCCCATCCACTCATTGGGATGTCTGAATGCATATGATAATCATGCAGCAAATTTTGTCTCCAAGGCATGAAGCATAGGTTGACGATCGCATACCGTACACAAATCTATCATTCCACACATTTTCTAAGCAAACAAAAAAGGCACAGAAAATAAGACTAGCATAGATTAGGCACAAGATAATAAATGAATGGAAAAGATGTGTTAATTTCACAGATAGGGTTACAAGAAATGAAATTATCGTCGTTGGCGTCTGCCATTTCAATTTACACAATTTGATAGGAAAAATGTTTCAACCGTTTAACAACATTTTCACCCTTATGGCGGCATGTTTGAAAATCACAGGATTTTTTTTAAAGTTCAGTTCGCATACGGATTTTAATTTCGGGTGAGTTTTTGAAGAAAAAATGCACTCAGCTGATATTCGGAAATATACGGTATTACATTCTTCGACCGTTAAGAAAACATTCGTAAAAATTGCTGAGATTAGATTTATTTGGATGCATTGGTAATTGTTATATCAATTGATAGATCTATTTAAACAAGTTTTTAATTTAGAATGTCGTTCTTATTTTTACTTATTTCACTTTCCTGGCATTTATTCTACCCAATTAATTCTATTTTTGTAAATGAAAATTTCCCTGGAGCTTTTTCTGCAATTTTATATGTGAAGTGAACTGTATTTTCTTGTTTAATCAGGGACAATGTTTGTGTGCTAAGAATTTCCCTTCGTATAGTGAAAACAGCATCCCCCACCTTTAAGGAAGTCCGTGATTTAACTTCCAAATATGGATAGTTTCTTAATTTTACGTCCTAAGTTGTAATTTTTACCCACATTATTTTTATCCATTATTTCTTTAATCTCAAAAAGAAACTTATTTTTATGGCACATCTCAAGTAAATATCATAATGAAATGAAAAACAAATCTACCTTTTAATTCTTAATACATTCTAAGAATCTGGCTTAAGCGAGACCTGAAATTATTTAGAATTAATTCAAAACAAGCCTAGATCTTTATAAGATTTTTGATTAAATATTACAGCATAGTAAGAAAAAGATGTTAAAGGTTTTAAAAGAAATTTGAAACTCCTCTCTTGTCATAAATCTTTTAGAAATTAATAATTTATTTGGTATAGACCAGCAGTTCTTAAGCTTACGATATCCAGGGACCTCCCCTTTATGCCTGACATTGTGGTCCCATGATTTTGAACCCCCCTCTCAGACTCCCAACCCATGACTGATTGATTTTCATGTTCCTCAATAATTCTAAGACTCCCTTTGCTACTTATACAGACTTTTTAACACGACTTTCACCTTAAGTAAACAGTAAACTTCTAATTAAAACTAAATTAATATTCTAGATTGAAATAAATGTTCTAATAGTTTTTTCATTGGGGACAATTTAACGATCTAGTCTCGGAGGGCACTTATTTCAGTTGTTTCACGAGGTTAAGTGTCCGTAAAAGAGGGTAATCTTTACATTAAATGTCTACAAATGAAATCTTTTACATCGCGGACCCCCTAGAAAGGCACTGAGGATTCCCAGGGGTCCACGGACCACAGCTTTAGAACCGCTTGCATAGACAGTTTTTTATATATTTTAATTTTTCTCTCAAAAACTCTTATATGCAAAATATTACCATTTTCATATCCATTACATCATACAATGAGGATACATTTTGACAAAATAATTTTGGGTTTAATTATAAATATACTGCTGGTTATTTTATGAAAAATATCAAATTTTTTGTCGATACACTTAGAATTTCGAAATATTTTTAGAAGCTATTTTAAGTATTTTTTTCTATTGTTAAAAATTATTTGCGCAAAACAAAATAAAAAAAACATCACTAGCAAAACAGTTATTTCAATTGCAAGACTTATATTGGCTCATCGAAAATCCCCATACTCCATTCCTTAAGATTTTTTAGTAATCTGATTGCGATAATACAATTACTTACATTGACTAAAAGAGCTCAAAAATCACAAATTTTAAATTTTTGAGAGAAATTTATTTAGATAAATACTACGTAAAGTTAAAAAAATAGACTTACTTTAAAAGAATCCATTTTCTTTGAAATAAAAAAAATTCAAAACGAGCAGTTCAAATTTCAGTGATGATGGTATCACACTAGACTGAGGAAAACATTGTAGGAGTGGGGTATATATACCAGTATTCGAAGAACTGAATTAGGTCATGATATCCCCTGTACTGGTAAAGATTTCATTCTTAGTTGGATACTACGTGACTTAATTTTTTTACTATAACTTTTTAACCCATGATTTTCTTTGCAGTTCATGTCATTAGTTTTAACAAAAATTGGGATAGCGCCGGAAATGATTTTCCATTCTCATGCGACTTTTTTGTAGCATTTTCTGAAACATGGGTGGGTTTGATTTCCTCCGTTCTGTTATGTGGGTTAGGAAATCAAATTTAAATCAAAGTGAGTGATTCTTGTTTTCTTTAATCTAACGTGGGAAATCGTGAGGCGTTCTGTGAGAAGCCACCGGCGCGGCAAAATGTTTTGCTGGTTTTCAATTTCGAGTCAATAGAAGAGAGCGAAACGGAGGAATTAAGATGTTTGTTTGTGTTTTTTTGTTTGTTTGTTTAGATTTGATTAATTTCGTGCAGTTAGGTACATTAAAAAATCTGCGATCTGTTTTTTGAGTATAGAATGTTAATTTGGAGTGAAATCCTTGAGACTCCCATCCACCTGTCATTTTAAATTCGTAGATGTTAATCCTATGGAATTTCTAATTTCTTCCCCAAACCTAGATCAGAGCTAAGATTTTAAAGTAATAAGATGTTCCTTAAAAAGCAAAAAAAAAAAAAAAAAAAAAACAATTGGCTTTTCTGAAATGACAGTTTAAAAACATTTCTAAATATTTTTCAAAGGCCTGAAAATTCGTGAATGAGTCATTAAAATAGATAAAAAAATATTTTCAGAAATCGAAGCACAAATGCAGTTCCGGAGAAACTTTCATTTTTTCTCCTCTTTTGGATACATTTAATTGTACGGTAATCGATGCAATAATATAGTTTTTTTTCTTGAGACTCTAGGTAGATTTCTTGTGTGACGACAAGTACAACACAAGACTTACAAACGTAAGTCAATACTCAATCAATAGTGGTAGGAAGTTTCAAGTAGAGGGATACAGACACAAATGGGAATCAAAAGGGATAAAAAACAAGAATCGATGCAAATACAATAAATACAGAACAATATTGCTCACTACAAAAACGGAGACATTCAGTAATTAAATTATACAATGGGGAAAGTTTGGAAACACATGTGTGATCATAATAAGATTTTCAAAATACAAATACATAAGGCATACATATACACACAAATACTTATATACATATACACCAAATATATATATATGTCATGTAGATACACACAGATACATACACGTACAGTAAATGTTAGCAACACACACACACAAAATTACAATCTAAATAATACGAGAATAAATGCTATCATAATTTATGCTCAAAACAATGTAAAAGAAGATTTGCTGTGAACAAAGGCAGGGAAAGGTGGAGGCCACGATATGCTGTTCTTTTGTAAGCAATTAAAGAGAGTGCGTCTTTCGGAAGTGAATTTATAATATAGGTTTTAAGGTTGAGAGTAGAATCCTCCTACAGGAATTCCATTCCGTTAACGAATACAAAAGAGCCGATAAACGGGAGCGTTAAGATAATAATCATGTGGAATAGAAAGCGAAGTATGACGATTGTATACACAGAATCAGCGTATATGCTATTCCTAAAAATTATCGATTCATATGAAGAAAAAAAATGTCGCGGAGAAATAAAAAGTAAATTTCTCATATATATAATAGAGAAATCTCTCATTTCCGTGCATGAATAATTCCAGGAGTTGATTGATTGATTGATTGATTGTTTAAAGCAACATTGGCGACGTACTCAGTAATTTTGAACCTCACTCTAATAACGGGGATGGCAATTAAGCTGATACTTCGCTCTCCTACTTTTTACACCACCACAACAAGAAACCTTAAGCCCTGACAGATTTAACATGCATCGCCGCTCTGCTTGATGAACTTTTAATGGTATCAGGACTCGAACTCTCACTCGACTGTGAATTTACTATCATGGCTAAAATTTGTTCCGTAATAAATTATACTTTTAAAAAAAACTAAAAAGTACGCTTGACGGTTGATCGATTAAAAAGTAAAAAATAATTCTTATTATTAGAATAAATAATAAACAAGAAAATTAATATCATTGTGTTAAAAGTGCGGGATGCTCGATATTAATTCTATTCGAAATGCTGAGTTAGTGTAAAAATGTAGTACAAGCACAACACACTTTTACCACATTGACAATAATTTTCTTTATCATTTTATTATTTTATATGTTAAGAATTATTTTTTACTTTTTAGTTCGATTAACCATAAAAGCGTGGTTTTTTCAGTTTTATTTTTCATTTTTTTAGTTCGATCTACAATAAAAGTCATGTATTTTTAGTTTTCTTAAACTATCATTTATTCTCATTGATGAAGGAATACCCAATAGCATCCTATTAGTGTCTCGATACTGCCTGGTTTGCAAAATATAGGATCAGCCAACTGAAGGAAATCTGGAAGAGCCAAATTTTAATTATTAATGCAAGAAAAATGTGAAGTCAATGATATTTTTCACTAAAAGAGCTCAATATACTCTCTAAAACTTGCATCAGCATTAGACATTAAAGTACCCGTTTTGAACAGAATGGTTTGTGAGAAATTATTTAATCCAGTGACCTCTGAATCAATTCTCACCTGTTTTGGTAAAAATAAAGCAATGAAAGATGTTTCATTCTACAGATCCGAGAAGAGAATTTAAAAAACAAAAACTTTATGTCTTAGTTTAGCAGTTAGAACATAAATTTTTTTCCACATGCACGAGTATATTTTTATTTCCATTTTCAGAAAAACTAGACAACTGTTTATATTATGGTAAGAAATTGCTGACGCACCCTCCCTTTTTTCCAATAAAGAACATTTTAGGGTTGTAACATAATCTTTTAGTCGCCAA
>BMAO01031839.1:0-20701 GCA_019973975.1 Trichonephila clavata
TGTTACATTTCATGACAGAAAAAATAGATTAATTCTATTAGAAATGAGAAATATAATAAAATATATATTACTCTGTATAAATGAAATTAGAATTTAATTCAGCGGCGAGGAAGTTTTCACCCTAAAAAACTGTTCCAAATTTAGATCTTAATGTTCACCATTACTCGTGAACAGCTGTAGTCGGTGGAAAAATGAATTTCGAGGATATTTTTTTTTGCAATGTGGTGAATATTCTTTTTCTTATTGAAGAAAAATAGAATAATTCACATGTGTGTGTTTGCACCAAAATATCATTTGGGTTTACTGGAAGATGTAAAGCAAACAAAATAAGTGAATAGAATAAAGGAAAATAATAAACTGATGTTTCCAAACAAATGAAACAACAAAAACAGATAAGTTTCAAAGCAAACAAGTGCAATACAAAATGAAACAATTGCGTAACAAAACCAGTACAATGAAGTTTTAAAAACAGAGTAATAAGAAAACTGCAAAGTTAAATAAATGAAGTTACAAAATAATGTGAATGAAGCTTCACTTGAAACATGCTGAAAAAAATTAAACAATCTGTTGATTTTAAAAGAATACAGCCTTAAGACATTTTCTTTCTTCTTAAATTTCGAACAAGAAAGGATAAGAGCTCAACACTTTGCTCACCAACAACATTTCAGTCACATAGTTTGGAAGAGCACAGGTTAAATCTGTTCAGGAACACTTAAAAATTAACCAAAATTGTGATTTCGTAATTGTAAAAAATGATAACTAGACAGCGAAATGGTTAAAAAAAAAAAATTCTCAAGAAAGAGTGAGCTGATTGCCTGCATTGAGTGTTCTAAAAAGTAGACACATTTTCTTAAGTTTTTTTTTTCTTCTTTTCAAACGATTTTGTGGAATATAACTGATATTTTCAATCCCTCGATTGTAACGGACTTTGCCGAGAATCAACCCTTTTATTTCCAAAATTCCAGTATGACCTCGAACAAAATTAAGAGACACTAGCAAATTTGTGTCATTAAGAATTTTCTTTTGAATTTTCAAATGAACACTATTTCAGGAGGAAATACAGGGTAACTCAAAATGAATATAGTGATTACAAGCGGCTATAACTATTTAATTGAAAAGAATTTATATCGCTAAGATTTACACAGCATGTAGAAGAGTTGAAAGTTCGCATCGACAAAAAACCTATCATTGCGGGTGTCTCATTAGTGAAAATGGCAAGTCCAGTGCAGAAAGCATTTGCGTGTTAGAATTTAACATCACAGTGCAGAGAAAACTTACAATCAGGCTTAGAATCATGAACCTTCACCTCCAATTGCGGACAACATAGGCAGAGGGCATCAGATGTTTCAAGAAACAAGATGTTTGTGCAAAGGGAAAAGTAGCGTAAGGCCACGTGTTTCAGCGGAAAACATGGAAAGAATCCGCCATACGTATGAATAAAAACCCCACAGCAATCGACGTACGAAGGTAATAGAGAGTTACAAATGCCACAAAATGACATTTGTAAAAGTATGGCTTTTTTTCAGGCAGAGGCTGAAAATGACACCGTACGTAATTCAACTTGTGTAGCAATTGAAACCAGATGACTGCGTCAAAAGTACGAATTACGCTACGTTTATGCTATAAAGCGTGGAGGTTGAAACACTGGATGATCGTCTCATCTTCAGCGATGAATCAACCTTTCTATATAAGTGGGGGAGGTTAACCGGTACAACAGTCAAATATGGGATACTGAGAGGCCTTGCACTGTAATTGAATATGAACGTAACTCAGCGGAAGTTAATGAGTTCTGCGCGATATAATCATGCAAATTGTACGGTCCTTTTTTCTTCTACGAACGAAGTGTTACATCAAATGTTCACCTTGACAAGCTTCAGCTATGGTTGATGCCACAGCTAGACTCTGATTATATTTTTCTACAAGATGGAGCAAGCCATACTGGGGAACGGAGGCTCGCACATTTTAAACCTGCATCTTCCAAAGCGTTGGATTAGTCGAAGTGGAGATGCCGACAATGTCTCCTGCTCTTAGCCACCGAGATCACCGGACTTGACACGTTGCTATTTTTATGCGGTTATGTGAAATGCGGTATGTGCTTCCCATGACCAAAACAATCGTCGAGATAAAAGTACACATTTGTAATGCGCTTGCGTCGGTGACTGCACAAATGCTTCAAAATGTATGCCGTGAAATGGAGAACGCCTAGATGCTGTCCGTGTGAGACCAAGGGAAGTCACATAGAACATCTATGACGTGTGTATGCCAAGTTTTAAAGTTCCGTCTACATTCTGTGTAAATCTTATTGATAAATTATTTTCCATTAAAAAGTTGTACCCCTTTGTAATCGTTATATTGATTTTGACTTATCCTGTATTTTGTCAAGTTTCTAAGGAAGAAAGGGAACCGGAACAAATCAAATATTTAGAAGCGTCTTTATGCTGCTGATCCATTTTATAGTATGGTCAATATTTAAACAGCGATTCCCAAGAGGGTCTATACCGACCCATAGGATTCTATGCCGACCTGCAAGGGTCAGCACAAAAATAATTTGAGGGTCCATGAAGTGAAAATGGGGATCTGCGATAGAATAAACCAGATCGTGACTTAATTTTAAAAGAAAATTTAATCAAGTGTAAAGCAGATTTGCCTATTAAAAAGCTTTGTTTGCTAAATTTACTGGGGTTATTTGCAGTTCCTAGGTGACAGCATAAACTTTATTAAAAAAAGGACCATCCTTTTAGTGTTTCTTGCCAGAATTAATCTAAAGGAACATAACACTGGACGAAGCGAATTTTACCAGTTTCTCAATTTGTCACAGACATCTGTTAGAAAAATGACGTTTTAATCTATGCCCTACATTTAAATGCCCAGTATTCATATTTTGAAACTAGGTTTGAGAATGCTAGGTATGGTAATATCATAGTAGGTAATCAATTCATGTGGTCACATTAAAAAAAAAAACCGAATGTCTGATTACAGAAGGAACTGATTTTAATAGTCCTAACGCATACCTTAAAGTAAAGTTTAGAAACGGATGTCAGCAATTTTTTCTTTAAAAAGATATACCTGTTATTTTTCCCGAATTATGGAACATCTTAAGAAAATTTTTAATTTATTTTTCTAGAGAGGGGGAGTTTTAGCGCGTTTGCCAATCTCCAAAATAAAAACAGAAGGGAAAAAAAGAAAGATTGTGGATACTCTCTACTAACCAAGGAGATTTACGGTAAAACCTGAAAAGATTAAAGCCAAATGTTGAAATTTTGTTATTGAAGCACCAGATTCATTCCAATTTTTCTACCAAACATTTGTTTGTTGCTCAGTTATTTTATGTAACGCTTATTTTATGTGTTAATTAAATTTTAATTTAATTAAATCTTATGTGTTTCTTAAGTTTTAAACACTCTACTTTACTACATAATAACTACATGAATTTGAAAAAAGGTATTATTAGGTAAATAGAGATCTGCACAAAAGCGAAAAACATGGCTAGGAGTCTAAGAGACAAACAAGTTTGGGAACCTCTGATTTAAAAGGTTGGAAATAAATACAATACATTCATCGCAAATTTTAAATTGGTGATATTCAATTTAAAAACCATTATGAAAAATTGAAAATATAAATTCATTAATTTTGCTTCCATCGGTAAAGCAAACAAATGGATAATCTTCATCAACCTTACTATGGTAGTTGATTAAGTGTGCGTCACTCCGAAGGAATGTGGGAGATATGAAGATTCTGAGGAATGTGGGAGATATGAAGATTCTGAGGAAAGTGGGAGATATGAAGGTTCTGAGGAATGTGGAAGATATGAAGGAGGGCCTAAGCAATCTTAGCCAGACACAATGACGAAGATAGTAAATATTTGAAAGTGATAAATATTTGAGGAAAGTTAGATGTTACAAAAACTGATTCATAACTAATAGTATACAGTAATCATAGATTACACGCAGTAAAATACGTCTCTGAGAATGATTAAACACATTTTGACATTGGTTTTACCTTTGTTTGATCGATGGTTAATTATTTCATATTTGTAAGATAAATTACATTTGCAATTTTCTGGGTAATTACCCTTTATATCCAAAAGCTATTAAAGCAATTTTGATTTGTGAAAACATTATCAAATGATATCTTAAAGTGATCAAATCCGCGTTTCTTACACTGTGCAATATATTATCATTTCATCTCAATCAGGAGATTTTAAGATAACAGAGCAAAAAATCATAAATTCTCGAAAATACGCATTCATATTTCAAATTGATCTATTATATCCATTTTGATTTTAGAAATTTTAACAGTCATTGTTGTTTTGCAGTAGTTTCTTATGATTTTACTAATATGACATGAAGCACTGCAGAAATACAATTTTTTATTGAAGAGAAAACTGATTTTTTTTTTAAAAAAAAAAATAACGACAAACCTGAAAAACTGAAAAGTTCTTATTAAGATAGTTACATAAGGGGAGTTTGGTTGAAAAATATTATATAACTAGACTTAAAACCCACATATATGTAACTTTAAGAGAAAACTTCACGGCATCCATCGGATACTTTATGACGTTCTATAGATATATTGCTGTTGTTAAGATATGCATATAAATCAATGCTTCTCAAGCTGTCAATGTTTTAGATCCAATTTTCAATCATAACTTTCATTGCGCCCTCCTCCGTACAATAACAATGTATTGATTGCAATAATAATGTAATACGACGTAAAGCTACTATACGACTTTAATGATAAACCATACAAATTATCAAGATAAATATTAAATTTTGTATATGACCAGCCCAGGGAATTCATTAGTAATTATTAAACCTGTTCTTAGCTTAACCCTCTCGCTGCGCATCCCGCGATTTCCACGCGCAAAGTACACGCAGCAGACGTAGCATTATGTAGTTAGAGGGTTAATATTGATGAATTAATCATCAAATTGATATTGTGCAGTACTAATACATTTATAAGTGTATTATGTCAGTGTAAATATGTCAGAATGTATTTTGTTTTGCTTCTTTTCAGTAAGTCATAATATATTTTTTTTAAATAATCTTTTATTTTCGACGTTTCTATATGTTCGCACCCTCTTCCTAAGGTTATCACGTCTCTCTAAGCCCACAGTTTAAGAAACTCTGGTATAAATCATTACAAAAAACGGCCAAAATAAGTATTTTTAATGATTATATGTTTTTAAAATTATAGCTACATTACGATTATTTAGCTTAAAATTTTTGGTTAAATAATTTTATTTCGAGTTGTAATTACGGCCAATGTTAAAATTTTATTTAAAAAGATATGATTTTGCCATTAGAATTTTTCCAAAAAAAAGAAGAAATTTTGTGGGAAAAAAAGAGGATGCATGGGGCCGTTGTAGCAAATTTTTGGATGCAGGATAATCGTTTTATTTTGGACAACCCTTACTTTTTTATTCGTAACTTATAGTTTGCTAACTTTTGGTCACTGTACAGTTAAAGTTATACCACTAGGAGACACTAAGAGCGGTTATCCTTGGTATGTGTAAGAGATACATGTAGAGATGATATCAGGTAAAAGTAGAAAATTGATCACGTTAGATTCGATGCACCTTCTCTCTCGTAAGATTAATCGAATAAAAGTCAATGCGTTTTCTTAGTGATGTGGCTTCGATTCTTTGAGGTTTCAGTTTGATGACGCATTATTTATTAAAAGACCCAACGCGTGAAGTGTAGTGAATTGTACAGAAAGTTTTTTAAAACTGCTCGGCGACTTATTCTAAAAATCATACCAGAAAGGAAGGGGAAAACATACTTTAAATGGCATTTAATATTTTATTTTAATCAATTTTTTATTCGTTACAAATCTGATGTTGTTTGCTTGTAATATACGTATTAAGATTTAAAAGTTCCCGGACTGAGTCTATAACTTGAAAAATATTACCAATTAAACTGCTGAAACACATCCTCCTTCAAAATAAGACCCTTGAGTAACAATACACTTTTGCCATGGCTTGTAAAGATCATCAAAACATTTCTGAAATTCATTTTTAGCCATGTCCTAAGGTTGTCTTCGGCTAATGTTAAAGAATAGGACCCAAATTCAGAATATTTTTTCAGATATAAAAGCACTCAAACATTAATATTATATTCTGGCTTCACTATCCTGTAGAGAATCACTTATTTTATCATCCTTATTTTATTATCACTTTTATCCGAGTTGACACATTTTTTTCTTGTATAAAATGTGTTTCGCATTTTTTCTCCTATACCTTAATGCTAAATGAGCCATCCCTTACCATCTTAAAAGAAAAAACTGATTATTTATGAAATATTTTGAAATTTTAAAAACACTATATTATAAGCAAATGCATGAGTTACAATGTCAACATTTTTTATAAAAATTGAGTCATTTTTTGTTTCGAAAATGTGCTCCACGTTAATTTCACGCTCTTTTACAAATGGCGAAAGCAGCCATGACTTCATCTACAGATTGGTCTTCGTTTAACATGCGGGAACAATATGTTGACACACCCTATGCATGTTAAAATCCTTAGTCAGTATCCGGTGACATGTGGCCGAGGATATCCCAACTGATTCTGCTATTGTTTGAAGCTTGTTCTTACGTATCGCCGCATAAATCTTTTCGATTTTTTTAGTGGTGTGGGAAGTCTACGGACAACCAATAAAATTTGTCGCCTTAGACATTTCCTCTGCCTTCTCTGAAACATCAATGGTACTCAAAAGCTTGAGTTCGTGATAATGTATCATAGCCTTACTCCTGCTTCAAAATTTCGAAAGTCTCCGTAGCACTTTTTCTCAAACGAACACAAAAATTATGATCCATTATTCGCTCAACAAACGCAATTTCTTCAATCGCCGATTGCTAAATACATTCTCCTATAAAATACTACTCCTTGGCAAGCCACCGACCACGTGATTTGGAACAAATTTCTTTTAGGAAAGGGAAGAATGCAATAACACAGAAATATTTTTGTAGTAGATCTTCTGCAAAAGTTTTTCACATTATAGTCTCAGTCCGGGAACTTTTGAATTCTACTATATAACAGTAATAGGAATGCTTTCCTTTGTTTATTAATTTATATCTCGATGAAAAACTCAACTTGCCAGAACAATTACTAAACTTTTAGTTAAATTCGTTTGTTACCAGCAAATTTCATTCATAAAAATAGAATAAAAGCAAAAAAAAAAACAAAAAAAAGATATCAAGATATGTTTACTATATTCAGAGTGTAAATGGCAAGTAGGAAAATGAGAAAGCTTCCTATTTTATAACTTTGAATCACTATATATTTCATTGCTTAACACATAGTTTTTTGTTTAACAGTTTCTAGAGACTGTATATTTATGTTATAAAAAATTACTGTCATCAAATTAAACGTTAACATTGAATATTGTTTTTAAAATTAAATTTGTTATTGATGAAATTGTCAAGACTGTACCTTATTAAGAAAATTGAGAAGTGATAGTTGAGTAATTTATTCTTAGCTGAAGCAGTACCCTCTTTAGTGGCTAAAAAATTTTCAGCTGAAAAAAATGTCTAAACAATTTTTCGAACTTTTTATAGAAATCTCGGAATAAAAATATTTAATACAGTAAGCTTTTAAAAAACGTTAGAAAATATTCCTAGAACTTGATTTAAAAAGTTTTTTTTAAAACCGTTTTGATAGTGATTTTCAGCCACTGTGACGCAGCACTTTCGTGTGCCGCCAAATTTTTTTAAAGTTATTGTTTATACTCTGAGAAGTAAATCTGAAATTGAATCATTTATATAGCCTTAAAGAAATGAACTATTCCTAAAATTGCTATTGAACATTTTACGACACTTAGGAGAGAATTTTTTTACTTCTCAAATTTAGATATTAAAAAATTTGATTGTGTTCATAATCCATTTGTAACAACGGATACATCAGTATGTGAATTAACTTTGAATGAAGGAAAGAGAACTAATTTCGCTCTGCAGTAATCCAGATTTAATTTTAAAGCATTCAGAAGAGTCAATTAATTCATTTTCGATTAAAATTAGAGGCGTTTGTTCCATAATAGCTTAAAAAACTTTAAAAATATTGCTACCATTTGCTACATCTTATTTACGTGAATTCGAATGTTCAGTATTCACAAACATAAAAATGAAAATAAGGAACAAACTTTTTAGTCTAGATGACGAAATGAGCGTGACATTTTCGTTTTCCTCTAGCTGAAATTTCGCAGTGTGTATTCTTGTAATTAATTATTCAATAAATATTATTTTATTTAATATTAAAAAATATTCTTGTGAACTATTTTACATAGAGCACTACAGATAAGTAAAATACTTTTAAACTAAGTTTATTGTTGGTGTGCAACAAGTTTTGTGGAATTGTTAAAAGCATACCGCGCAACAACAAAAACGTTAAGAATCACTGGGTTACGAACACCAACGCGCGATGCAAGATGCAAGCTACATAGTTTCGTTCTTTTAGTGCTGCCATCTACTAGATTAAATTAGAAATAATTTTATTTTCATTTTTTACCAATTCATCTTTTTACTCAAAACATTGTTTTCGTTTATTTTCAGGAAATTTATTGTTTCCAAATAAAAATTCCATTGTGTGTCAATTTGGGTGATATATTCATTAAAAGTAAGAAATGACCAGAAAAAAAATTAAACGAGTCTTACAGTAGTCGCACATGATGTGTATATATATATATATAACATCTGACATGTTATCGTGATAAATACGCCAATAGTAACTTAAATCCTGAAAAAAATGAATCGGGTAGGATTGGAAATAATTTTCTATCGAATAATTATATCTTTAATGAAAATTTTATTTAATTAACACAAGGAGTAATGCAATTTTTTACCAAAAATAATTATTCTTGCTTAGTTTGGGGAAGAGTGGAGACAATAGGCTTATAACTAAAGTATGACACATATACTTGTGATTTTAAAGTATTTAAAAACCGTTTAAACAGCGTCAATAACAATACCACTGTTAATTGTTGAAACATTTCGATTTGTGTTCATTTCGAGCTTGAGTTTATCATTCAAAAAGGCTATGAACGGCTCAGCTACTGGCAAACTGAAGTTAACGGTAGAATCAACACTCGAAATCATGGGAAGCGAGTGATGGTTTTTTTTTAAGAGTAGAACCACCTTTGGTATATGGTAAAAGTACAAAATGCAGGAAATCTTTAATATTTGGAACCGTTTGATTCGAAGAAATGTATACGACAACCGAAATCACTGTCCTCATATTTCATACACAACGAGCCCTGAGACTTGACAATTGAGTATAAGAATCGCAAGTTTATTCTGGATGAAGTCTAATAAGACTTGCTGGTTTTTGCGGAGTGGATTTAGAGTCAAGAAAATGAAAGATTTTTTGAATTCGGATGTATTGAAATGCTAAATTTAACAATATAAAAAAAGCTGGCAGCTTGATGGCTACTAGAGTTGGACCCCAATACGAGGGTCGTGAAGAGACACCACGAAGCGCGCTGATTGGTCAAATCAAAGAGCGCACGTTTCCCCGACTTCCTATTACACATTTCAGTCCCTTTTCACGAAATCACTCCTACAAATATCCAGCAACCGAGAGGATAGATGTTACACATAAAAAAAAATTGAGAAAAGCATAGATAAATTTTTTTAATTATACTATATAACACAACTAAACTTTAAATTCTGATGGTGACTTTATTAATAATGCTATTCGCCAGTCATCAGCACCATAGATCATCTGGATGTAACTTTATTATCTCAGTTCCATTCAATTTCGGGGGCTCTGCACACTCCGCCCAAGTATTCTTCGGAAAACTCACACCCATCAACCATCTCAGTCTACAATCACACCGCATCGGATTGTCTGAAATATACGAACAAAATGTAGGTAAACAATATAATTTTTTTTTTAGACAAGGAAAAGGTTTCTTTTGTAGATTATGGTAAGTAAAAAATGCTTCGAAAATTAGTTTGATTTTTGTGTAAAATAAATAAAAAGTGTGTGTGTTTTTTTTTTAAAAAAAATTGTATAAATTTACAGGATATATTACAATTTTCTGTTTAAAAGACATCATTCCATATTTATCAATGTTGAACGACTTGTCTGTAAAATTAAAAATGTTGATTATTTTCTCAAATGAGAAGGAATTAAATCATAGCCAAATAATTCTTCGAGATATTAATTTCTGTTGATATTATTTTTATGGGTTCGAATGCAATAAATTTATTAAAGTGATTCCATTACACATTGAAATTATATACAGTCAGCTATTTCAGAATGGAAGTTGGTCAGGTCATTTCAGAATGGAGGTTAGTCAGCTATTTCAGAATGGAAGTTGATCAGTCATTTCAGTTATTTCAGAATGGAGGTTATTTAGCTATTTCAGAATGGAAGTTAGTCAGTTATTTCAGAATGGAAAAGGGTCAGTTATTTCAGTTTTATTTCAAAATGGAATATTTTTAAATAAATCTAATTATGGCCATCAGAATTTTAATTTTATATTAAAGCGTTTTAAATTTTAATTCAAAACTGTTCGGTCAATTCTACAACTATCAAAATGAAAATCATTACTTCAATCTTCATTTTATAAGTCACGCATATGATTATACATATTTTTGAGTTTTAAAGTGAATGAATTTATTGTCAATGATATAATAATGTTCACTTTCAACATTACTTCTAGAATAAGGTGACTAAATTTTACCATTGGTAAAGCAGGATCCCATTGACCGGAAGGGGGGGGCGGTCATGATTAAAAATTTGGTCTATATGAAGCAGCAAACATTTTCATACAATGCAAAAATAGTATGGTAAGAAAATTTAAACTTCAACAAAAGCATAATTTACAAATATAATACATAAAAAAATATGAAATAGTTATTATACAAAGAATAAAATAATACTATACGATGTTATTATTTTATTCTTTGGTATATATCTAATTTGAGTTAATTTTGTTTTAGTAGATTGCTGTTGTTGCTTAAGACGTTAAGCAATGTTTTTATAAGAATTTGTTGAATCATCTTTCACACTCATCACTTAATTGAGATTTTTCTGATGTCCACACTTTATTTATCATAGAAAAAACGCGCTTAGTTGCAACATTAGTTCCTGGTAAGGAACAGCGCGTATTCCATGATGTTTAGTGCATAACTATATGGAACATGGTTTGTTTCAAAATGGTGAAATATTTCTTATCATTTGTTCTCTAGTGTGATTTTTGATGATGCCCAGGATTTAAGTTATTCCTTATCGATATATTTTATAGGGGTTTTTTTCATATCATTTCAATACATCTCTTATTTTAATGTAACCCAATGAAAATGTTCAATATCATTGTAATGTACCGTCCACTCTTCTATGCAGGTATAAAATTAGCAAAAATAATATAAAACTCATATCCTGGCAAAATAGCCATATGGCCGCCAAAAAACGAAATTTCCAACGCGTTATTTCGTCGTTCCCAAGCTTGTTGTGGATTCTTTGCAAAAATCAGTACTTCTTTTTTATACGCAGGGGGACGCGGGACAAATTGTTAAAACTCAGGATTGTCCCACCAAATGGCACGTCTAGTCACTTATTCTAAAAGGGCATTATTTTAAAAATCAAATGGGTATAAATTCTTTATAAAAAATATTTATTTTTCATGAAGTTTGCTACACAAGAAATAAATAAAACGTCTTTAGGTAAAGATCCTGAAATAGAATATTTCAAAATATCTCTAGTTCTCGAACATATATTGTAGGAAAGTCTCAACCACAGTTTACTCAAAATGTTTATATGATAATTTCTCATATAAGAAAGACGGGTTTAAATATTTTTTTTTCTATCTAAAGAGTATACGATAAATTGAGTTTTCTTTTTGAAAGAAAAAAAATTAATTATAGAAAATTCTTAGTGAAATACTTTCTGAGGGATATTTTTACTAAAATAAACGTATATTTATTATTAAAAGAATTTATTTTGTTTAACTGATGTTGCACTAGAACATTGCAAACAAATGTCAGAACAGATTTCGTTATTTCAAATACAGTGAAACACGTTTCACGCGAAACCGTTTAAGACGAAATATCGGTTAACGCTAAATATTACGTAGGTTCCCGATGAATTCTTATGTGTTTTCATGCATTTTTTCTCTTAACACGAAAAGATTTCCCTTCTGGAAATGAACAAAATATCAGCAACACCAACCACTTATACGAGATTTAAGAGGGACGTTTGAGAAAGTTTTTGTACAATTGGACTGTTCTACTGTATCATTGAAAGAATTCGTAGCATTAGATGATAATAATGCTTACACAGCTCCAATTATGGCAGACAATGTCATTTTGGAGTATGTTCAAAGCTTAAATAATATCATTGATGCAGATTCGGACGACGAAAATGAAATGAATAATGCAGCTCCTGTTCTCACGTAATTCGAAATGAGGAACATCTTGAAAAGTATGCCCAGTTATTTAGAGACGCACATTGTGTGTGAGTGTAATGGTGAAATGAGTAACAAAATGGACGACATCGAACAATTTGATACTAAAAACCCAATGCAAAGAACAATATCAATTACTTTCCAAAAATCAATAAATTCTAGTTTTTCAACAAAAAAAAAAACTTGGAAATTTTGTTTTAAATTTTCTTAAGTTCTTGTGAATGTTTTAGCTTCACTGATTTTTATGAAATACATGCATATATACTTATCTATGTAAAAAAATGTACTCTAATAAACTTAATTTTGTTGAATATATGAGTGTTTTTTTACAATATCATTTAACACGAAAATATATCTAAATCCCTTCAGTTTCGTGTTAACCGATTTTCACTGTAGTTATCCGAAAATGAGAGTAGCTTCTCAAATACCATCCTATTTTTCCAAATTTTGATACCAGAAGTAGTAAAAGGGAATGCCTACTCTGATTATGTTATCCTAAGTTGACTGTGGTTCAAAACTACGAGGTCCATCCTCAAAAATCATCGTACTGCTTCTAAATTAGCCGTTAATAAACAGTTAATCATTTAATCAAATAATTGGTATCAATAATTAAAGCTATACACTATTTGGTTTTTTATTCGAAAAACAAATATCTACACATCATAAAAATGAATGAGTATGATTTTTTCTTCTTCAAATAACTAGGATTTATTTTATTAGCCGGTTGGGTGGCGTGGTTGGTTTGTCTGCACCCAAGGTTGCGGCTCGTCCCCGGCCCAAGTCGGTAGATTTTCATGATGCAGAAA
Source organism: Trichonephila clavata (assembly GCA_019973975.1). Taxonomy (NCBI): domain Eukaryota; kingdom Metazoa; phylum Arthropoda; class Arachnida; order Araneae; family Nephilidae; genus Trichonephila; species Trichonephila clavata. Next base: position 13,208 of record BMAO01031839.1, read on the forward strand.
ATCGACCGATTGACAGCGGTCATGTCGTGCGATTATACGGCATGTAAAAGATCTCTAGAGTGGCTGTTTGGCTTGAGTACTCTCGGCAAAATTAAATCCTATTATAGGTTCGCATTATCAGAGCTCTGCTGCCTCCCTCTGGAGAGGAAACTGGGCGTCGAAATTGCTTGCGGTAATTGGTATCGCTTATATGGTGCCGCACTAAAAAGTGATACCAGCTCCTGGGGAATATACTAGGTCTGCAAAGGTTAAAATACCAATGCGCAGCCAAATTAGGGAAAAAATCACTCGCAATCACTATAATTTATAATTGTTTCATAAGATTATACACAGCATATTACAAAATTACCTAAGAGATCTATCTTGTTCAACTGTGACCATACTGGAGCGAATGTCTTCATATCAATAGTCACGATGTTATTTTCCGCTAGAAGAACTGAGACAAGGCTTGGCATGTTGGTGAAAATATCCCCGGTAACTCGTCTATCTTATTGTGGCTGCAAAAGAAATTGCACAAGAAAAAAAGAAATATTCTACCATAAAACGTTCCTTTTAAATGAGAAAAGGTCAATCACCTTTTTCATGATTTTTTTTTTTAGTTACCAAAATTTTGTTACTGCACAATTGGTTCTAATTTATTAAGATTAAAAGTTATAACTACATGTGCTTATGCAAATGCAGATACCTGGTTTTAAATAAAAATTAAATGTCTTTAATAAAGATTTATAAATAATTACTCTTTGTAATTATTGCAAACAAGACTGAATTAGGTAAAAAAATGTTAAATTACAACTTAAATGTGTTACTTTCATTTTTAATTTAACCTTTTTTTTTCTGAAAATCAGAAAGTTTTTTCTTCTTCATCTTTTGAGTTTAACAAACATAATCATAATGATAAAAATAATGAATAAGTAAGTAAATAAAATTCTTTGCATATCGTATACCTTTGTATATCGTTTTAAAAATATTTTTTTTTAAAAAAAAGGATATTAATTACTAGTTTTCATCAAAAAGAAACATTTTTTTTTTTAAAAATAAGGCAGCAATTTTAATGTATAACCGGCGCATACCTTTTAAAATTATCTAATAACATACTTATCAATATTTTTATCGAACGTTTCATGAATAAAATCTTTTTTTCTATATCAGTAAAAAAGTTCAATAATTCACAATGATAAAAGCCAAAGAATACTTATAACTAAATTAGATATGCGAGTATATATATATATATATATATATATATATATATATATATATTTAAGAAAATGAAAACGAAGATGTGTATATGTATACATAATTTTGAAAAAATAATTCCAAATATGACGTACAGAAATTTAGGCCTATCATCGTCTGATGTTGTAAAACGAAAAGAAATTTGAAAATCAGTTTTTAAACAGAAAATTTTTATCATCGACAGTATATTTTAAAGTTATGCCAAAAAGTGTTATTAAAATTTAAAGTGGTCGCCCATCCGGTATAGTGGTTAGCAACGCTGGCTGCTGTGCTGTATGTAGGGTCTGGGTTCGAATCCCTGATAAGACATGGATGTTTGTAAATGTATAGTGCTTTCGTGGCATGGGGGGACTCTAAATAGCCGTCGAGCCACATGTCCTCTCGTGAGGTTGATGGAAGGGAAGAGAGGTGGGAGGCCCTGACCACTCCCAGGGTGTTCTCCCTCAAAATTGGGTGGAACCGAGCCAAAACGTACTGTCACCTGTATGGTGCTACGGCTAACGACAGGCGTACTATCTAGCCCGATGCTATGATGAATTTCGTGGGGCCTCGATCTGACTACGTCAGAGTGAGTGAGAGAGTATTAACGTCCCACTGATTAGCAACACGAGGGCTTTTGGCAACGGTCCGCGTAATTTTGAACCATGGTCAAGTGACGCGGACGACACCTGAGCTGGCACCCCTCTCCTAACTACCACACCACACCAACGGGAGGACATTTGAGCTCTCGACAGATTTAACGTGCATCGCGCCCCTACATGGCGGATCTTCAGTGGTACTAGGATCGAACCCATGACATGCTACCCATGATCCGATGCCTAGACCACTCGGCCACCGCGGCCGCCTGACTACATCAGAACAGGTAGCATTAGCAACAAAGTTATGTTCTTTTTATTTTGCTCAATCAAATTTTTCTTGATAGAAATATATTGTACATCAAAGTCACTTACACTTTAATGCCAAACTGATATTTTTCTTTATTATAATGGTGATGTATTGTATTAATATCATGTTTTTAAATTTTAAGTATGCATTACGTGGGATAAAGGGGTGTATATATTGTACAAAGGTCAAACTTATGCTAGTATTGAAACATTTTCCTGCCTAAGAAAAGAATTCTGTGTTCTAATAATGATACTTAAAAATCAAATTAAGTGTCATTGCAGAAAAATGCAATAATTTTTCTTCCTATTCTAAAGTTCTATGTTGTAAAATGGAAAAATAAAAATATGATATATTATTATTTTTTACCAAAAGAGTATAACAGTTCTGCATGGATAAGACATTTTATAAAGACATTTAAAAATCCTAAAATATAATATTCTTGCGAAAAACCATTTGTTTCAAAGTAGAATGAATTATCTTATAACTGATTGGCTATAAACTTAAATACGGGGAATTTCTTCAGACCATTGAAAAAATTGAAGAAAACTTACTCTTTTCATGTCAAAACTCTATTTTCAATTTTTTTAAAGATATCATTAAAAAATAGTAGATGTAATTGCAGGAAAAAACAAGAGATTTTATTCCAATTAACAGAAAAAATCAAGTGATTAATTAAGTTTCTATCAGCATCGTATACCGTTATCATTATAAATTCAATTTTAAGGTCTGTATTTCTTAAATTTGCATTGTTACTTATAGATAGTTAAACAAATATTTCTTTTAAAAAAAAAAGAATTTTTTTTTGGATTATGAAGTGTAGTGTAATTATTTGGCATAATCAGCGTAGGTCAAAATTCATGCCTTACGGAGCTTTTTTGCCTGTATAATATATATACCTTCTCATTATGACTATAAAATTTAATTTTATAAAAAATTTTTGAAATTTCACAAAAGAAAATTTGGTTCTTACGTTGCAGTGTATCGATCTATAACTTGGTGACGATTACAGTAAAATTTTAAATAAAGAAATTACCGTAAAGTTCGGCGCACAACGCGCACTTTTAACACAAAAAATACGATCGAAATTTACGTGTGCACGTTATAAGCTGGGTACAAAAATATAATAGCTTCAAAATTTAAAAAAAAGGAGCATAAAAATTAGGCTTCTACATATGTGGAAGTACAGTTTATTTAAAAGAAATGCATACCTTATGAACTTTAAGGGTTGCAGTTCTAGAAATATACATTTTTTTCTCAAAATCCTGGGATAATACCTCGAATAAATTACTTCAAAACATAAATGCATTGTACACGTACATTTCAGGTTTCTTCGTAAAATAAAGGGGTGTGCGTTATAAGACGAATATACCTAAAAATTGAAAATTGAAGCTTGAAGTATAGATGCGCGTTATACGCCGCATTTTGCGGTGTCTAACAACAACTACATTATTCAGGCTTCGATTTGTGTGTTTTTTAAATAAGTAAATGTATAGCACATGTTAACAAAACTCTTTCTTTTAAGGATTGATTCCATACCTTTGGAAATATTTCACTATATTTATTTCCTTAGAGGTATGTAGCACATTTCAATAGTTTTTTGCAGAACGAATATAGAACTCCTAGCCAGGGTGTCGAAAATCAGGCCTTAATGCCGCTGAAGACTCAACATCCAGAGGGCAGGTTTAATCTGACGAAGGCTCACACACACATAAAGTCCTCTGGTAGCCCTGGTCATCCTTCTCTTTTTGACCACAGTCCAAACGAATAAACCATGGTTTCAACTGTTATCAAGAGCCTCGTGTTGCTTAATAGTGCGACGTTAATAAACAACTCACTCACGCAACACACGACGAATATGAAAAGAAAAACAAAACAACTTATGAACAGAGTTATTGTGTTTGCGCATGTGTGGGATGCTTTTTTATTATTAACTGTATACGAATGGCATTTTTTTCTGATTTGCTGAAAAGGTTCGAAGGATTAATAAGAAGGTACCAAAAATTCGATACAAATAGTACATAATGAAATTATCAAAGCCTGCGCATGAAAAAATGTTTTTCAATTGAAATTAATAATGAATATTTAAACAACGCTAAACTAAACAACATGGAAAACATTCAGTGTAAAAACTAAGTCCGAAAGACGTGAAAAGTTTTGTCGATGATCCCCGCCGGCCAAGGCAAAAACTACTATTACTTATCATGGTAAAAATTTAACCAGAATTTGAAGCCACTCGTCCGATTTCGCCAAATTAAAAAAAAAATCTTTTACTGTAGGTCACAATCATTTACTTTACATATATTAAATAAAATAAAATATAACGAATATATTATTGACCAATTTTTTTAAATAAAAAGATGTCGCCAAATGTTGCAATATGCAGCAAATACAATAGTGGAACAATTATGTGCATATTCGAAACACAACATTTGGTAAGTTTTTCGAATTGGCGATGTCTTTTTCGTTAAGTGAAATTGCTCGATGGTATATATAAGAAGTAGCAGTATAAAGCGAGTAAGTATGATAAATCTCAAAAACAATATTGTATCCCATCATGAATTTACCTTACCCTAAATTAATCTGTATGAGACTCGTTGCCGGATTTGGGAACATGGACCTCTTTCACTTCCGGAATCAGATTTCTCTTGAGAGATAAAACTTTCAATTTGATAAAGCGCGCAAATGCCCGAATCGTCATATGTATGATATCATATCCTGCGTCAACTGAAGACTGTACAGATCCAGAAGCGAAATTTCCGCTATGTCCGAATCGATTTCACCCAGACCCGACTTTATGGTCTGATCTCTGTCAGACCGGTCAGTTTCTGGAGATGTTGGCAGTTCCAACCACTGTAGATAGTAGTTTCCTGAACTATAAGGTTCTTGAGACTTTTTTCTAAGCCTTCAAAAGCCACGTCGAGTCGGTCAATGCATTAAAAGTGCAGTTAACGATGTGGAGTTTTTCGACGTCAAGACCGGAAAAAATCGTGCTCGGAAGGTACTGGAGGGAGCTGTCCATTGATGTACAGGGTTCGAATAGGACTCTCCTGGAATTTCTTAAGGGAAATCTGTAGCTGTCGATCTCGGTTGCATCTTTTACAAGTGATTTCTGTGGTGTGAAAGGAGATGGAACGACAAGAACAGGGTGGTATTGATTCCAGGTAACAACCTAATGCCACGGATAGCATAGAAATGCTCCACAAAAAGACAATCATGATTGTATAATTTGGAGCTGATACTGTGATATAGTTAGTATAAGTACACGATACTATTTAAAAAGTAATCAAGAGACGGGTAACACCTGTCTGCTGAAAGAAAACGAACAGCTGTTTCAGTTTCCATGGGGCTGTCATTTGATTACCTTTCTCTGATAAGTTATCGGAGAAAATTCATTGGAAGAAAATATCGTTTGGTGTGTAATTTATTTTGAGATTTTTGAAGTAATTAAAAAAAGCAAAGATAATATTAATACTTATTTAAGCTTGTAGATCTTTTTTAAAATTTAAACGCTATTTTATATTTTTAATATATGGGGAAAAGGTTATAGTTAAAATGTTATTGTAAAATTCATATTTAACATTCTCTTCTATCGACCATTTTGAATTTGGAATAGTGTTAATCGAATTGAAGTTTTAATTTCTTCCTTAAGCTAAAACAATTGAATGCAATAAAGTATGAAGAGCAAAAGTAATGAAGATTTTTTTATAAATTACTTTTTCATCTGATTTTTCTGAAACTGTTTCTATGTTTAGTTCAACTTTCGAGTTCTCGGATATTTAAAAATGTTTAGAAGTATTTTCTAATATATTCGTGCGAAAAATATTTCTCTAATATTTTCACATATCAGAGAAATGTGCTTTACTTTTTATTCTTTAGGGTACAGTTTATAACTTTCAAATATTTGCACTGACTTAGTTGTGAGTAACTAAGTACATTGCATTCGTGATTTAAAAGCATTTTAAAAATATTTAAAACTTATAAGAATCACTGATATAATTTAGTGCTCAAAACTGATATCGCTTGTATGACTTATTTATGGTAGATGATCCCTATAGATAAATTTCTTTGGTCTTAAATATTTGTAATTATTTTCATTTTTCGCGTTCAACATTACACTTATAGGAAGTATTTAAAAAGAAATAACTGCCTGACAAATAACGACCATCTCTGGATGAAACTATATATATATATATATATATATATATATATATATATATATATATATGTATGTATGCATATATATATATTGAATATCCTGAAAATATAACACATTTTAATTTTCAATTTGTTTCAAATGAGTTAACTTCCTTTCACATTAACAAACTTTTGCATGGTGCAACTGTGTGTTTCTCCAAATGTCTTGCATAACCATTAAGATAACGAACATTTGGGTGAACATTAATAGAAATTTATATTTTAAAAACATTTAAGAATTCAATGATGATTAGTTCGATTCACTGAGTTTTGAAAGTTATATCACTTTCAAAAGCATTATTTTATATATTGCAATTTACTTTTCAACGCATTATACGAAATCTTGATTGATAATTCGTGGAAATGGTAATATCATTTTTCCCATTCAGTTAGAAATAAATCACGCCACACTCACAATCAATAACAGCAATAAAAATACCCTTTCACTGGATAAAAATTTCTTTCAATGAATATAAAAGACATTGTTTCACTTTTTTTAAACATTTAAAGATAAATTACCGAGAGTAACACTTAATGTATTCATGCGGAATCCAACATGGATAAAAGAATTATTGTTGGTTTGAACAATTTTTGAAGTATTTCTTGTCTTACAAAATTTGTTTTCAAAGTAAGATTTTGTAAAAAAAGTTTGATTGTAATAAAATAAAATTCAATCAAGAAAATACTATTGTTAAGAATGTAGATTGATAATTTTATTCTGTTCTGTATGTAGCATTTAAATTTGAATCTGGTTTTTAATGCATTTATTCAATACGAATAAGAATCCAAAATCTGACCAAAAATAAAGCGAAAATGTTATTTTCATTTTTTGTTTGCAATTAATTTATTTTTACAAGCTTTTACTTAACTTCCAATGTAATTTGTTGGGAATTTTGAACTCGATTTTGAAACTGATATCCTCAACCGATTGAGCTGAAATTTTATATACACGTTTAATTTGGATGACAATGCATGTTTTGACATTTATATTCCGATATTTCAATCACTTAAAAGGATATTATTAACAAACCTTAAAATGCGTAATTGTTTTCCCCCCCCCCCAATGGCTGTTTATTCCTCTGTGCTCGGCGACGCAAAATAAAGAACGATGTGAGGGAAATCTTTTTTGAAGTTTGACATTTTTAAAACAATCTAATTTTTTCTATGAAGCTCAGACAAAAA
>BMAO01031840.1:0-15811 GCA_019973975.1 Trichonephila clavata
CGCAATCCTCGCATCTAGGGGGGACCCAGGATTCTAGAGGTCCCATAACCTGATTGACGCCAAGTATGACTTGGGGCCCAAAACCTGATTTTGGAGTGGACCCATTACGTCATTGTACGTGTCTCAGTAATTTTTCATAGATTGGTTGAGCAAACATTTCGAGAAATGCGCAGAAAAAAGAGTAAACACCCATGTTCATCAAATTTTCCAGTAAAATCATCTTAAAAAGAAGTGAAAATCAGGATGCGAGTTCTATAATAGTAAACTACATACTATATCTAGGAAAATAAACAAAAAAGTAACCGGTTCATTCCTCTAAATTTTAAAGGAATGGCCAGGTTATTTTAGTCTTAAATATCGGTTATAATAAAAAATGTATTATTAATGTAATACATAAAATGTAATATAAATGTATCTTATACATAAATTTATCCTTTCCCTATTCTTGTAAATGTTATCATAAGAATCTTTAGACAATTTATTCCATTAAATGAGGGCTGCAATAGCCTAGTGGTCAAGGTAACGGACTCGTGAGTTTAAACCCAGTACCGCTGAAGACCCGCCGTGCAGAGCGTGCTGATGCATGTTAAATACGTCAAGGCTCAAATGTCCTCCCTTTGGTGTGGAGGGGAAATTCGGAGGGGGTGCCAGCTCAGGTGTCGTCCTCGTCACTTAACCATGGTTCAAAATTACGAGTTCCGTCACCAAAGGTCCTCGTCTAGCTGATTAGTGCGACGTTAATTTTCATTCACTCACTCCATTAAAAGAGTTGGTCATTGTCACGAACTCATGGCCAGGTGACATAAGTTCTAACCCTAGTGAAACTGTAGAGGCATCGTATAGATGGACTAATGTGCATTTTATCTCTCGCTGCTCAAAGTCTTCCCGTTTCCGTGTGGTGGAAGTTTGGAGAGGGGCTTCCAGCTCAAGTATCGTCGCACTAGAAATCTGTACTATGGCTGTTGGCGACGCAACCCGTAATTTTGAATTTCGGTCAAGTGACGAGAGCGACACCTGAGCTGGCACCCTCACGCCTCCAAACTTTCACTCCACACCAATGGAAGGACACCGGAGCCTCGACGAATTTAACGTGAATCATCCCCCACTACACGATAGGTCTGCAGAGACACTAGTCATGGAACGCCCACTTTCCTTACGACTTTGAATCCCAACAAAATAAATGTCAATAGACAAAATCTGTAACGCGCAGTTTAACATCCAAAAGAACAGTCATTAAAAAAAATATAAATCAATCGAATAAAATATTAAAAAATATTTTTTCATTAGTATAATATATTTTTTAAATTTGGTTCATTATATATAGGCGAAAACAACCCTTAGTTGCTACATAAATAAAATCGAAAAATCTTTTCCACTCAAATTTATTACCCCTTGATGGTTTATAAGTACTGAAAAATTGATAAATGTTTATAAATTTTTTTTTAAAAGAAATTAAATTAGGAGATAATGCGCTGAGTTATTTGGAATCATGATCTGGTGACTTTGTGTCAGTAACCCTTATTTACATCCTTATCATGCTAAAGGTGAAGACTTTGAGCCCCAAAAGATTTAAAGCGCTTCACCCCTCAAAACTCGATTTTAACTGAAAAATCGTAAGCGTGGAGTTAAGTGTCTTGTAGATAAAATTAGAGATGCAGCAAAAAGGAAAAGAAAAGTGATTTGTGCTGCCATCTACTGCAAATAATTTGTACTAAAAATATCACTTCAATTATATTCCAAAATAAAAGAATTCTAAAGAATTTTTAAGTTTCAAGCCTTTGAGAAATTTTATTCTGCATTAAATATGACTCCTGGAATAATATTTGGATTTTTTATTTTTTGTGAGAGGATTTGGAGGGGTTAGTATTCCAAGAGATGATAATAATTCCAGAAATCAAAGAATTTCTTTTCAATTTCGAAGTATGATATTATATACTTCATATAAAATTTAAATTTTTTTAATTTTTATGAAATATCGAGCATCTTTTTTTCTCTTTTATTGATTTTTAATACGCGCTTATTTAATAAAATTAAATTTTCAGAGTAAATTTTATGTATATTTTACCATTAGAAAAAAGAAGAGGATTTTCAAAATTTTTTTCTTTGATAATTTATATAAAAAAACCCTCTTTTAACTTTATTTTAAATTTCTACTAAGTTTAAGAAGCATTTCCAGCTATACAGACATCATCACTGATTAATACTAAGGTAGAGAGCCCCCTTTGTATTATACAGTGATAATATTTGTAGTATTAACAGCAGCCATTCTAATATTAACTTACATGTTTTACAAATCACATTTCAGTCGGATCCCGTTTTAGCGAAAGCCTATTTAACGAATTTCACAATTTCACAAATTTTTCTCTATTCCCTGATTAAAATGAATGCAAAAATTCCATTAACGAATAATAAATACCGAAATAAATTATTTTTGCAGCTGGAAATTTTTTTATTAGTTTGCGTTAGCAAAAATATGATTTTTTTTTTCAAATGACATATTTTTTTATCTGGAACAAAAAAAGACTTTTCTTGCAAACAGCAAATTTTGACTAGAAAAGGTGAAGACCATTATTAGACTTCACGGGGGCAAATGAATCATGAGTGTAAGCTATCGTGTGAGTCTTGAGTAGGGCAAGAAATTCCTTTCTTGTCTCTTCCCAATCCACAACGTAGGAGATATTTTAAGATTTTAATGGATGGGAAACACAATTTGATGTCGGACTGCTTATCTGTGCAGCTGAAGTTGAGGAAAATTGTTGATTTGTCGAAGCCAATGAATAGCGATTCTAATGCAGAAATTGATAAGGAAACTGCTATCAAAACTGTTAAATTTTCTAAAGTTTTACATTGTTTAGAAACTGTGAAAATATACCTCTTGTGACGGATCTATACGCGTCTATAACTAACCCTTTGGGGATTTTTCTGGGGCAATAATATTATCAACCAACTTTCACTGAGTGAAGAAAGCGTGATTATGCAAATTAATTATATTATATAAATTCTGTATTCGCGAGTTTTACGAGTTCGTTGGTGAGTGAAGGATCGTAAAATTATTAAGTGCAAATTGGAGTTTATCAATTGAAGAAGTATAAGAAGTCACTCGATGGTTATTAAATCCAGATAAGGATCGTATTCAAGGTCTCGACTGGAGGATTCTTCATAAAAGTACAGGTATCGTGATTCTTGTTTAAATAGAAGTTAAGCGTATTAGTGCGCGAAGTAGGATATATTGAGCTCGCATGAGTTATCGTGGAATCAGTTGAGGGTCCGTATTATTATCCCCAGGCTAACGAGTCTCACCTTCACGCTCTGCTATCTAATCTTTTATCTTAATTAGATTATTATTGTGCTTGCTTGATATTTTGGTGACAGTAAAATAATTAGAGTGAATCATGTCTACTGATTATTCAGTTCCTCCCACACATCAATCGTATTTGGTTTGGATCCCAATATCACGAATAACCCCGAATTACCGAACAAAATGTGTCGGTCCTGATGAATTCATTAAATTGAGGTCCGGCTCAAATAGTTTTTAAAACTTAAAATGAAATAAAAATTCAAAATTTTCAATAAAGCACGTGTGGTAAATCTGAATTTAAATATATAATAATAAAAAATAAAATAAAAAAATGATGGGCTGATAATTACTTTAAACTAACATCTTAACACTACAGGTTCGTTATTTAACTGATCGCATCATGATAGTGGTAGTACTAATAATATTTGGAACAACGCAACTAAAGACATTACTCGATTAAATTTAAATTAAGTTTGTTATTACAAATTGAACACATACGAAAGTAAGATTAAGCAATTAACAAGCAATTAAAATTACTTATCTGAAACGGAAGCGAGGTGATGGGAGGCTGCATGGTTCGGAGGTGCACAGTTTCTAAAATCAGGGATCAAATTCTCATTATAGATGAAAATCTGCGAAATTGTCTCGGCCTGTTTTTAAGTGAGGGCAAATTATCCTTTTTGCATCCGCATCCCTTCGTCTCGCCTAGTCATTGGTCAAGACCAAGCGCAAAGTTACAAAAGTTAAGATTCTCCCAAATTTATGAGTCCATTCAACTTGCATGACCGTTGAAAACTCAGTGACAGATGCTGGACGGTTAGGAATCAACATCCTGTAAACAAGGGAATACACAAATTACATGTGTATTGGGGCCATCAAACGATCAGCTTCCAGCCCAGCCTCCATCATTATTTTTTTTTCATTTCTGTGGATAGTTGTAGCAATAAACTTGAAAACCTTTTGATAACACGCACTTCTTTGAACAAAAAGAGAATCTTTTAAGATTTGTGTCTGCGCACAATATTCTATCAATGTGCGTGCGTGTGCGTGCGTGAGTGAGTGTGTGGGCGTGCGTGTATGTGTACGAATTTCTAGTAATTTAAACTTCAATAGTTTTCAATTTATCTTTGGTCCATCCCTTCAGGACCCACGTTTTAATAATAAGTTAGCTAGACACCTAACTACAGTATTTTGAACTACATCTATCCGCCCACTCAGATCGTCTGATTTGAGCTACCTATATAAACACCGAGATTCCTGGAGATCCTTCTTTTCAGTCCTTGTCTTTAATCATGTAACTGCGTGCAGCTAGCGTTTGTGTATTTTTGTTGTGTGGGGGTGTTTTCTTTGTGATGTTGTCCTTAAGAGTATCTACAAGTTCAATGTATAATAAACGAGAGTGACTAACCCCGTGTCAAAGAAATGGAGTTCTGTGCGGACGTCCATCATGATGCCTGCCCATACCATTACTCCCCTTGATGGAAAATGATGTCTTTCCGTTATGTTTCTTGGTTCAAAACGTGTTCCACGTTCTCTCCATATCGTTAGCCGCCGAGAATCCCTATTCAGACTAAACCGGAACTTGTCACTGAACATCCATTGGCCCACTCTCCCACACTCCAATGTTGATGTTTCAAACTCCAGTTCAAACGAGCGCGTTTATGCGCAGACGTGAGGGGAATGCAAACTGCTGGTCTTCTGACATACAGGCCAGCATGATTGAGTTTCCTGCAAACAGTTTGTCTCGAAATTCGTAGTCCTGTGGAGACTGTGAGTATCGAACCCAGTGCTCTGGCAGTACTGCCCCTCTGACATCGCGCACTTATTACCAGATATCGGTCTTGGCGAGGGGTTGGGACTCTTGGTCGACCTGATACTGGCTGTCGGGTAACATCTCCCGTTCTTTGAAACCTCTGCCACAGTCTTGAGAGCACAGGCTGGTCCACATTCAGAATTCGAGACACTTCGGTTTGTGATCGTGAGGATTCCAGACTTCCAACGATACTTCCTTTCGTAAACATGTCCAATTGGCGTCTTTGTGCCATCATTCACCTTGTTTGATGGTTAACAACGTTCCTTCGCACAGCAGTTGCACGAAACTTGTCTGAACTGCCTATGCTGCGTTAATATATATATATATGCGCTGCTGGCCACACAAAGTGCAACACCAAGAAGTACCAGAGATATCCCAGCAAAACTTTTTTGGCAGATATGTACAAATATCAAGCGATTTCATTTACAGCCTCTCATGACGTGTGAATGATGACAAATTCAGTAGTTAGTATAGCCGCTATTGTTGTCTATAACCGCTGCCACGTGCTTTGGCATAGAATAAAAGAGGCTTTGGATGTATCCATGGGGTACAGCAGTCTATGCAACTTCCACATGTTTCTAAAGTTGATCTGGTACAGCAGTGGTTGGTGTATCCTGGGACAGTCATTTTGCAAGCATAAACCACACGTTTTCGATTGGCGATAGATCGAGAAAATAAACATGCCAAGGAAGCGATTCAATTAGATGGGTAAAGAAGAAATCTTGAACATTGCGTGCCACGTGTGGTCGAGCATTATCTTGTTGGAATATGGCTGATGGCAAACGCTGAATGGGTGGAACGACCACGGGTTCCAAAACATCAGAGATGTAGAGCTGGTTGTTCGGTGTACTAGAGGGGTGCGACACTACAATCTAATACCACCCCCAAACTATGATATCGAGTGCAGGACCAGTGCAGCGATGCATAACGCAACAGTTTAGCAGGCTCTCAACACTGTGTCTCCAAACTCAAATCCGACCATCGTGATGATGCAGGCAGAAGCAAGATTCGTCAGTAAACAGAATGTCTTTCCATTCCGTTGTCCATGACCACCATTCATCGCACCATTGGCGGCGCAAAGGCCTGTGGTTTCCAGTCAAGGGTAAACGAAGCAATGGATGCCTTGAGGACATTCCACTCCACTGCAAACGGCTTCGAGCGGTACGAGCGGACACCGAGTGATTCATAACAGACTGAATCTGTAGTACTATGGTTGGTGATAAGGCCACGCGATCCCTCACTGCCATGTGCACAACCCATCTGTCATCACGGGCAGTCACGCAACGGAGTGGGTGCGATCGACTCCGTCGGTCCATCGTTTCCTGTTGCAAACAGTGGTGACATATCCGCATCATAGTTGCTTGATTTCGTTCAACACATTGACCAATTCCTCTGAAGGATAGTGCGCACAATCCCTATAGGTTAGTTTCCCTATAGGACTTTTAGTTTCTTCCTCGTTCAAATTCAGAAACCAAATCAAAAGACGCCACGAAGAATAGATAAACGGCTATGCAAAAAAACACGAAACATCAATTGCCATACTTCAAACCGCCAATCTATTCTCCCCTTAGCGTTTGCGGGTGGCGCTACGGTCGCGCGTGATGTGCGTCTGTGCCAAAAATGCTAATGATTTGCGTACTTCATCATCGCCAACGCATGATGTAAATTCTACATTATTTCATGCTTCTTTCAGGTTGTTGCATTTTGTGTGTGGCCAACAGTGTGTGTATATATCTCTCAAAGAGTTCAGTAACAATGTTTCAACTTTATATATCTGTATTAATGCTAATCAAAATTGAAACTGTCCAAAAAAAATGACTCTTTTGGCATACCGATCTTAAAGAAATTCTCTTCACGTGTACTTAATGAGGCAATGCCATTCATAGTATTTATATGTATGAAAAATGCATTTATTTTATTGAAATGGATGCCTTAATTTAAAATAAAACTTTTACACTGTTCATTTAGTTATAATATACTCATGTACTAAAATTGAATGTTTATAAATGACACGTGTTAAATAAATTGTAATTATTAATTTAAACTAGCAATCCAACAAAAATTTTCTTTTGTTCTTGTATGGGAGAAGTTTTCGAGCGAACAATTTAGCCTGTTCCTCTACAGCAGGGGTGGGCAGACTTTTCCAGGGTGCGGGATACGTCTAATTTTTTCAAGGAATTGCGGTCCACCCAGTGTCAGTGGTGCACACAAGGGCGGGGGAGGGGTCCACGGGTCCGGACTCTTCATCATAACTCTTCATTTTTTTCCGATCCATTATAGCTCCTTATAAACAGTATGTAAAATGTAAAGTATTCTATTTTAGTAATTTTTTTATTTATTATTGTTAATTATTTATTCAGTAACTTATTTTTTGCTGTTTTTTGTTCCTCACAGTCGACAAAATAAAAGAAATATGTTTGGCTGCGTATTAGGATATGATACACGAGAATGGCAGACCTTCAAAAAACCTCGACCCCCTTCCCTTTAAAAAATTTTGTGTACGTTAGTGCCCAATGTCGTAGGTGTGGAGAGGTAAGGAAAAGAGAGAGGTTATTATTATAACTTAATAATAAGTACGGAATGTGTACTTATATATATATACAGAACTATGGGAAAATGACCACAACCTAATAATGATAAATGCTTTATTTAACAAAATGAAGGATGAAATATTTAAAATATATTAAACACCAAAGGAGAACGTCTTCCTCCTACGTCTAGAGCTTAGCGTCTCTAACGTCCGTCTGCCTCATTTCCCGTGTGTCCTTCAGTCGGACATTCCTGGCGGGGTGTGACGTCAGTGTGGACTACTCCACCCTAAGTACAGAGGGAGGGGTTGTGACATTGCACATATCCAACCCTACATCGGCCATCATGACCGGGAAGGCGACCTCGCCTGATTATTTACAATGATAAAATGGTACAGATATATAGTAATAAAATATTAAAAATATACACAGTTACACAGTAGATAAAAGAATTATACACAACACAAAATATCATCAAAGAAAAATTACAAAAATACTGAAAAATGAGCAAATTTAAAGTAATAATTGATAAATAGGAAAAATTTCATACATTACCACTGGGGTAAAACAAATTATGTTAACGATACAAATAAGATCAAGGCTAAAATAAGAATCTGGAATAAGGAACACAGGAACATATTCAAGCAAGATACTCGTACTTCTAAATACTTAAATTTGTACTAAAATGAAATAAGAAAATATTAGAGTCATTCAAATAAAAATGGGAGCAAAAATAAATAAATAAATAAAAAGTCTGTTGATAATGTCTATAACGAAAGTCTTTCACAGGAAGAAAAATTGTGAACAGTTTTTAATGGAGAAATCATGTAGAGTTAATTTGGTTTGGCCAGAGTTTCATGAATTCTGCACAAGTAGACGTTTTTGATGGTCCGTCGACGAAATCACACTTTTCTACGTCATAAGTGTCATTGTGCTTGACTTTTGTAACTTTGTATGGTCCGAGGTATTTTTGCTTAAGTTTCAAGCCTGGACCAAACTGAGTGCGTTTAATTGCTACTAGGTCGTGTAGTTGATATTTATGAGCTTGTCTGCGCCGGAGATTGTACGTGCGGCGATTCTCATCTTGAACTTTGTAGATTTGCTTTTTGGCATCTTGACAGAGAGCATCACGTTGTTCTTGGAATTGAGCTGTAATCTCATCGTTAAGAAGTTGGACTATCTCAATGTCCTGGCAAGACTTCATCTTGGTGCCGAAAAGGAGTTCAAATGGAGTCATCTTGATGCTTCTTTGAAAAGTTGAGTTCAGGATTTCTTGCAGGTGGGGTACGTGAGAGTACCATTTCTCAGGATCGTCGACAGAAAGTTTTGACAGCACAGAATGATGGTGGAATTTTGTTTTTCAATTTGGCCATTAGATATTGGGAGACCAGTTGTAATGGAGATATGAAGGATGTTTTGCTTATTACAGTAATCTTCAAATGCGGAGGAAGTAAATGCGGATCCTTTATCAGTGATAATCCTAGCGGGGTTTCCGAAAACATGTCGTTGGTTTTCTAATCGTTTTATGACTTCTGCAGCGTCCGTAGATCTAGTGAGATACAGCCATGTAAATTTACTGAATGCGTCTATCACTGCAAAAACGTGCTTGTATTTCTTAGAAGTTGTTGCTAGAGGACCCAAATGATCTAGATGAAATGTATGGAGTGGTAAGTCGTTCTTTTCTATCGGGTTAAGCATGCCATCTTGTTTACCACGTTTCCGGTTTGTGAGAATGCATGTAACACAGTTTGGAATGCATTTTTCAACTTTGTCTTTAAGTCGTGGGAAGTAAAAGTCTTTGCTAATTAAATCTTGTGTGCGTAGAACAGCAAAATGGCCACGTTTATGTGCAGTTTTAATGATATTAGCCTGCATTTCGTCAGGTACCACTAGTAAATCGGTGCCATTGACTGTTTTGTACAGAAGTTTGTTTTTTACGATATAGTTATCATGCGGCGTTGTTTCTAGAAGCGTCTTATCGCTGTTATTTGGTCATCAGCCTGTTGTGCTTTGATAAATTGAAGATGGACACTATTTTGGATTAGCATACAATGTGGAGGTCGACTGAGAGCATCCACGTGAGCCATCTTTGAGCCTGTACGGTGTTCTATTGTATAGTTAAATTCTTGGAGATAAAGTGCCCATCTGGCTATCCTGGGGTTAAGCTCTTTTTTACTTAGTGTTTTGACGAGGGCTTCACAGTCAGAAATAATTTTGAATGATGTTCCTAGTACATAGATGCGAAACTTTTTAAGTGCTTCGACCACTGCAAGGACTTCTAGTTCAAAACTAGTGTACTTTCTTTCATTGTCTGATGTCTTTTTTGACATGTAGAATACAGGGTGAAACTGATTGTCATGTATGGATTTTTGGAGTAGGACTGCACCCAAACCGTCAATTGACGCGTCAGTGTGAATCTCAGTGGGAGAATTTTGATTAAAAATACTTAAAACGGGTTGTTGGGAAAGTAAGTATTTTAATTTTTGAAATGCTGCCTGTTGTTCAGCATAAAATTGGAAAGGGGAGTCCTTACGAAGGAGGTCACTCAAAGGTTTTGCTATGGTCGAATATGAGGGTAAAAACTTTCTAAAATAGCCAAGTAAGACAAAAAATCGGCGAACGTCTTTAATATTTTTAAGATCTGGATAATTAATAACAGCTTTAGTTTTTGAAGGGGAAGGAAGCAATCTACCGTATTCTATAATATGGCCAAGAAACTCAATTTTATTTTGTAAAAATTGACATTTTTTAAAAATTTATTTTAAGTCCGTAATCACAAGCTACCTCTAGAACATTTTTTAGATATTCAAGGGCTTGTGACTCATTAGCAGCGGGAATAACAACATCATCCATATACGGGAGAACAATACTTTTCGAAATCAGATGTCGGAAGATGGCATTTATGTATCGCATAAAGGTGGAAGGACAAGTACTTAGTCCAAAAGGCATTCGTCTAAATTGATACTGCCAATTGTGAGTAACAAAACTAGTAAATTTACGGCTTCTTTCATTTACCGCAACATGGAAAAATCCATTGTTTAGATCTAGAGTAGTAAATATTTTAGCATTTTGGAGACAATCTAAAATATCGTCAATTAAAGGAAGAGGATAGTTATCTTTAATAAGTTTGCGATTTAAGCGTCTATAATCAATGCAAACTCTTGATTTCCCGTCTTTTTTCTTTACTACCACAACTTGACTAGCGTAAGGAGATGAACATGGCTCAACAATTCCATTTTCAACCCATTCATCAACTTGAGCGGCCACTATATCTCCTTCGGCAAATGGCAAACGTCGGGGCTTATGAAATATCGGTTCGTCGTCGGTAAGAGCGATATCAAGCTCAATGTTTACAGTTTTTGCTTTTTTAGGCGTGTATGCCGATAGCAGTTGTTCGACTTCAGCTCGATTATGTTGAGGAACATTTGGACCGATATCAAATGTGGGTGAATCGTCGGATATCGTCATAATAAAATTTTCATCTACACTATCAGAGGATCTTAAAATTTGTGAAAATTTTACGCCTGTAGGCGATATATTTAGATGTGCTTGTTTAATTACGTCACAACCGATTATGAGGTCATAATTTGTACAAGAATTTGGTACAACAGAAATAGTAACAGAAAAATTTGATCGTCGATAGTAATTTCAGAATCAAAAGTTCCTATCACATTAATTCGCAAAAACCCAAAATCTGTTAATAATGTATTGGTTTGTTTCAGTGGCGGTGCATCTATATTTATGTAAGTAGAATTTCTTAATAGTGTTAAATTGCTGCCTGTGTCTATTAATCCGTTAAGTTTACGGCCAAAAATTGTTACGTCTTTACACATATTTATAGGAGAAGGCAATTCATGCACAGCATTTACACCAGAAGGTGGTGTAGAACTATTTATTTAAATTAGTTCGTCGGCATTCAAATGATTTGTGACCATAAAGATTACACGAGAGGCATCTGGGACCACGTGAATGATTAGGACAAGATTTTGATAGGTGACCTATATCATTACAATTAAAACAATGTTGGGGATTTTTAGCTGTGTCAGAAACTTTAAATTTTGTGGGTTTTCTTTGGAAGCTTTGTTGTTTAGAATCGCGTCCTCGGCTTTCATATGAATGACGAAAATTCGGTGAATTAGAGTTATGTATTCCCATGTTTTTAATGACTGTTTCATAGGTACGTAATTTCTGCTTAAATTCGGAAAATGAGGTTGCACCATATAGAATTATTTTATCTGAACGAAGCCCATCAATTCCATTAATGACGTACTGGATAATTGATGCTTCGTCAATTTTTGAATCACATCCATTTGCTAATTCACGCATGGAATAAAAATATTGCATAAAAGTCTCTGTTTTATACATTTTTCTTTTCTGTAATTCGCGGTGAATCTCTATGGAAGTAACTGAATCTGAAAATTCTTCAATTAAAGCTTTTTTAAATGACTCGTAGGTATTTAAATTTCTTTGTGAAAAAAGAAATAATTTAGCAGTTCCACATACTAGACGTTTTGCGAAAATTAATTTTTGAGAGGAACTGATAGCTGGGAACAAATCAAAATTTTCTTCAATATCGCGAAAAAATCTTCGCTAGTAAATTTTCTACTAGTCGCTGAAATATCCCGCAATAAAGTCCAAAACTGGGTATTCATCTCTGTAAAGGAAGCATCGTTTAAATGGGGAGGAAAAGTATTTTGTGTACAAAGAGATGAGACGTTTTGATGTGCCGGCATGAAAGAATAACCTTGAACACTGGGTAGGGTTGCGTTGCTGCCCAGATGTTGGTCCGTTCCCTGTGTTGAAAAATTCCTGTCTAACAAGAGTTTTGATGTTCGTTTTTGAAACTTGGATTGATTCTCAAAAAAAACTACGTTCTCGCTTTCAGAAAAGGACGTCTCTGAATTATTTAATGTTAGTAGGAATTCATCTAAGTTCGTCAAAGCTTTAAATATAATATTGCATAAATTTTGCTCATTTGTTTCCACGTCTAAATGCAATAAATTAGCGACTGAGATGAAATCAGGCAATGAGAATTCGGTTAAAATTTTTTCTTTGTGTACTTCGACTCTAAAATCTTTAGGGAATGTGGAAAAATTTCTTATTTTATTTCGCGAAGAACGGTCAAATTCGGTGAATCCTAATATAGAATTTAATGTTTTTACAGCACGAGTTGCACCACATTTCAACGAATTGGCAATTATAGGAATATCACCTAATTTAATATTTTTACAGGACATCTTAATATACAAAATTAACCACTTTGAAAATTTATAGACGGTGCAAGGTTGTAATCAAAATTTCCCAATCACACTATGAGTTAAAACTACTAAATACAGTAATTTGAAAGCCAAAATAAACAAACAAAAAATACGTTTATTAAATTTTGCCTACCGGGGTTGGGGAGCAATCCGTACACTAATACAGAACCAGTTGAGGCACTATATGAATCAATAAAAAGAAAGTCCAACAAGTCGTTTTTACACTTTTAGCACTGTAGCGTAAATTGAAGAAAAAATATTAACGCATCTTAAAAAAAAATTCTCGTCTTGAAGAGATTTTCCTTAATATGCAAGAGAAAGGCCGAGCCCCCAAAATATGGGAAAATGACTACAACCTAATAATGATAAATGTTTTATTTAACAAAATGAAGGATGAAATATTTAAAATATATTAAACACCAAAGGAGAACGTCTTCCTCCTACGTCTGGAGCTTAACGTCTCTAACGTCCGTCTGCCTCATTTCCCGTGTGTCCTTCAGTCGGACATTCCTGGCGGGGTGAGACGTCAGTGTGGACTACTCCACCCTAAGTACAGAGGGAGGGTTGTGACATTGCACATATCCAACCCTGCAGAACTAAAATAAAAAAAAACACTTTTAAAACCACGTTTAAAGCAAAACGCAAGATACAAACATAATAATAATAGCCCCAAGTATAATTATATCAAAGGATACATTTTTTTTTATTATGAAACAATTCAAAATACATTGAAAAATAAAACATTTTTATCTAAAGTTAGTTTTTTTTTTGTTATAGTCAGTAGAAGGCTTTGTCTGCGTACTGTCCGCCAATCTTGAATTTTCCATATTTAATTAGTAACTGGTAAAGGTGAAGGCGCGGTCACCCCAAAATGTCTTAGCAGTCCACCGGTCGATCGCGATCGACGTAATGCCCACCTCGGCTCTACAGAATATTAGTTTGTTTCAAACAATTTCTTAATATGATTCTTTCCTTCTTCTTAATAATGAAAGATTATATATTTTTTTCAACTGAATCGACAGTGATTGCTAAAAAAAATTTCAAACATTTGTAGGTGATAATTGCTAATTCAGACAGTCAAAATATCAAATGTGTGTTAGCTTTCATTGCAAGTTCATTTCAAATGTATTTATGGGGGTCTGACACGTCTATAGGAGCCAATGTTAAATTGCGTAAAAGTTTATGTACCTCAGAACTCAGAACTTCTCATGGATAAAATTTTTACAGAAGGTTATGTGTATTATCAACAAAAATTCAACGATGGGTTTCGACTTGTTGTTAAAAAATAAAGTAATTATGAGTTTTTTGAAAAATATCCAATTTTTTCCTCTAAAATTTAGTTTAAAAAAGCCTTATCTAAAACTTGTGACGTATCTATACACGTCCTTCAATTAACCTCTGGGAAACTCTTTTGGGCCAGCATTTTTCAACCAACCCTCTCCGAAGGGTAGAAAGCGTGATGTGCAAATTAAGTTTAATATATATATATATATATATATATCCTTTATTCGCGAGTTTGGGAGTTAGTGAATTGTGAATACATTGGAAGTAAAGTAAATCACAGCAGTGAAACGTATACATAAACAGTATAGGAAGTCAGAAATTGGAACATAAAGAAAGTGACTAGTTTAACTATTGGAGAGGTATTAAAGTCAACGTGTAAGAAATAGAAGACTGCAAGAGTTCAAGTACTGTGATCTTAACCTCTTGAGACCCGAGAAGTAATTCCTCAATATATTTGTCAAATTTTCTTGGTGTGTACTTAAAATGGAACTATTAAAAGGGAAAAAATATAAAAAGTACATTTTAAAAATTTTATTTATGTTAATTAAGTGGTACCCAAATGGGTATCGTGGAACTGCATGCATATAATGTAACAATATTAAAGTAAAGAGTTATATCGAGATATATAGTTTTTTAAACAGTTATTTGTTATGGAATTCAAAGAAGCAATTCCTATTTTGTAAGCACAGATACAAGTCACATTTAATGCATCTCACTCTGGATTTTCCTGGGCCTCCTGGAAAGCGACACTTCATTTGATTTTCTCTTTTTACATGTTCCGGAAAGTGGCCAATTCCGTCATACCGTACATCATTCACAGGCAAAGGAACAATTTGTTGATTTTTTTTCCGTTGAGGCCTTTCCTGCACGGCTTCTTCAGAAACTTCTGCTTTTATTAAGCTCTCAGCTATCACAAGCTTGAAGTCTATCAAATGAAGTCTATTTCTTAGAGGAACTTTACATTGCTTGCAATGACGAATATGCATAATCCAAGCATTGCAGGTAGCCATATTCAAAAAATGTGCAAAGACACGCATTGTCCATTTCTTGGTCCGTGTGGATATCAGGTAATATGAGATTAGTCTGTCCATCATATCAACACGTCCCATGTAAGTATTATATGACCTAACAATGGCAGGTTGTCTGACATCTACTCTCTGTCTTTGTTCTTTCGCCCACCTCTTGCAGCTGCCATCAGGTTTGATACCAAATGCACTTGACAAAAGAAGTACAGATGTCTTGTCTTTCCATTTAACAAGACAAGTTTTTCTATCCTCGCGTCTTCGAGAAACTGGTGAACCTTTCTCCATACAAGTATCTTTGGGAAAGCTTTCTGCGACACCATCTGTACGGTTGGTCATTACAGTGCCAGTTAAATATACGTTTCTACTCACGAGATAATCTAAAATTTCTAGTCCTGTAAAATATCTGTCGGTGAATAAATGGATTACTTTTTCTGTTGGTATAGTACCAACCAAATGTTTCGCAACTGCTCCTCCCAAACCATATAATTGCTTGTCTTCAACTGGAACTCTATCAGCTCCTGTGTAAATTAAAAAATCCAAACAAGCCCATCTGGTGCAGCAAGTACAAATTTTTTTTAATCCTACAGGGTTTGGCTTCGATGGTA
>BMAO01031841.1:0-171540 GCA_019973975.1 Trichonephila clavata
TCAGCTTAATAAATAATAAAAGAAATTTATTAAGAACTTATTAGAATTTAAAATAATAAATTCATATGCTAAAAAAATCCTATTTTTAAAAGATATTACTTAATATTTAATCTGTATGTATAATTTTTAATAAGTTAGAATAAATGTTTTATTTTTAAAATTTTAATTCCAGTTTACATTTTCTTTTATGAGAAGACAATAATACCTACATTTAAAAAAATGGCGAAATGTCAATATTTAAGTTCAAATAATAATTTACTAAAATATTCAAAAGAATAGAACCATAAAAAATAAATAATAAAATTGATTTTATTATACAAAATAAATCTTTACAAAAATTCTTTTGTTTAAAAGAAGTATAAATGAATAAAAAGAATATAAAGAGTGTTGAAAATATGTAATTCACAAATAATTCGATTCTTTCTACGTTCGAAGAATAATACATTTTAAAACACAAAAATATCGTCTGCAACATTTTCCAACATAAAAAATTCTCCAGAAAACATCTTCACGTGTATTTTAAAATGAAATTTGGAAACTGTTTACAACAGTTTATTCGTACAATAGGAATTACAAGTATTTTATCGTAAAATCTTTAAAACATTTATTTTCTATAAATTTTTCAATAGCATTTTGGTGGGGAAAACAATGAATCAGAGCTGGAATTTATGTTCATCGAAACAAAAATGCTCTGAATATTTAAAATCCTTTTTGAATATTTAAAGAAAAGAAGAGAATATTCTTCATTCAGTAATCTGAAATATATCCAAGGATGCAAAAGAAATGTTTCTTCTTTCAAAATTTCTAAATATTTTTGCCATTCTAAATGGAATATATAAATGCCCTTTTTAAGCAAAACAATATCGGATTTCTGCTTATGTATACGAGAGAAAGTATTTTTAAAATATTTTTCTTTAGCCTTAAAATTTTTAGAGCCATTATCTGATTTCCTGTAACAGGGTACAGACAATTTCAAATAATCTTGTTAAACGTGCCAAATTTATTCTTTGTCATATGACAACGATTTTTTAGAATAAATTATTGCATGCTTGAATGTGGCTTTCATTGCTAATATAAATTATTATTTACTAGAATAAATTAAAATACATTTCGGCATTATTTTAATGATTTAAGATTTTTAATATAATTATTTCAAAAATTTGTATTAATTTAAGATTTCGTTGTCTTCATTTCCCTGGAATTTCTTGAATCATAATTCAGTTGAAACTACACTAGTGTGCAAAACTTAAGCAATTTTTTTCTGATTTTGCCAAAATTTCACACAAAAACTCAACTAAGGATATGAGTTGCATGCTACTGAAGCATAAAAGATAGAAAAGAATATTTATTATAGGATTTGAAAGTATATTTAAAGGATAAAGAAAGCAAAATAGTTTTTTAAAAAAGAAAAATTATGCATACAGTATGAAACGAAAAGAAAAGGCTTTAATGACAAAATGGCGTTGTAGTGGCTTAACGTACATCCCCGCATCGCGGGGGGGGGACAGGATTCTAGGAGGCTCAAAGCTTGACTGATGGCTCGGGCCCCCCCTAGAAGATCCGGCTTGAAGCTGAAGAAGATCAGACTTGGGGCTCAAACCTGACTTTGCAGGGGGGCCTTAAGATTCCCCTTTACGCAACTGCTGTCTGGCTAATAGGGATAACAACAAACAAGCCTTACTTAGTAAGTGTCCGAACCTCCTGTCGTGCGATGACCTTCCCAAACTTCAATGGTTGCGTCGCACCGTCTGTTCATACTCAACACCAAATTATCCAACAATTTCTTGAGTTAAGAGTTTCTAATCCTCAAGGAGCAATTATGTCAGTTATCTAGTGTTCTTCGAAGGATACTAGCCAACTTCCAAAGCATCTCCTACATGTTAAATTGAATTTAAATCAGGAAACACGCTGTCCAATCCGTTTTACACATATTTAACTTTCCAGAAGCTTCTGAATAGCATGAAACCGGTTTTATAAAAACAATCTAGACCAATATATTAACTTCAGAAAAAAACAATCTGGACCAATGGCACCACCGAAAAGACATACGGAGGTATAACTTCATCACAATAACTACCTCCGGTAAGTAAACTTCCATCGAAATTTTATAGTTCTCTCTGTCCGTTCATAATAATGTCTTTCCTCAGAAGCATACCAGGACCACCCCCAACAGTTTCTTTCCTTGATGTTGGAACGATGGAAGCGTGTCTCTACCTCCTTTATATCAACTATCGCCGAAAATCAATTTTCAGACTCAAATGACTATCAGTAAACGTAACTACATTGATAAGATGTCTAGTATTTATGTCCATAGCACTATTGCAAATAATTCCGCCGATGAGCTGCTGTAAATGATATGCAGAGATCATAAGGACCAACTAATGGCCCCCTTCATGAAGACATCCGGCTAAAATATTTCGGGATATCTGGCATCTGCTTGCTAGATGTTGAGAAATGCTACCCACTGTCTGGTTGTAACGTGCTATTTCGTGGAGATTATCCAGCTTCGAGGTTACCTGGGGTTTTCTTTGATATAATTACAAGTTTTAACTGACAGCTACTTACTGAAGAAACGTGATATATATATTAAAGAGATTGATATTATATGAATATATGAAGCGAATAGAAGGATAGTAGTAATGATTGGTTAATTGTGACAGCCCAATATTTTGGTGTTTATTCCAATAAAGTCCAGTGTTCCTTTAGAATAAGGACTTTAACGCTAAGACTATATTAAAGAATGGCTGCATTCGTAGAAGTTCATTGTTCCAGTTAGACTCCGTTCCTGTTAATTCTGGGGGACAAGTAATCTTATCGTTGAATTAGTGTAACTTATTTCATGTGAGAATATTTTTTAACTATAAACTAACGTTACCTGAGTATTCAGGGAGATTAATAAATTGAGATTAGAGTGGATTTGTTATGGCAGCCGCAACTGGTTCGACTGAAGATTTCTCAGGGGCGAATCTTCGAAGTTATCAACTCAGACTTCAAGGATACCGTTCCTGGTTTTGCTCTTTTTTACACAGCACGATGAATATAAGGTCACCACCTACCCTTGTTTCCTTGGCAGACTTACCCCTTCCCAGTTTTTCCTGCAGCTGCACTCGTCTTTTGGAAAACTTTCCAAGCTCCTGATACAACACTTTTTTTAATACTCGTCCTACAACACCCGTCCTCAGGCTTGTTGATCGTTCTAGTTCATGTAAAGACGTCCTGGTGGCGTTATGTAGTCATATTGCACTAATGATCTTACTTTCACTTGCAGTGATTCTCAGGAAATGCAATTTTCCTCCTCCTTTTTGAAGTTGAGTGCCCCGATTCGACGCGTTTTGCGTGCCTTCACATCACCCCTGAAAACATACTCCTTATATTTACATATAAAAGTGGCACTTTTATATTGAATTAACTTAGGCAGTACTGATCACAAAAAAGAGAGAGAGAGAGAGAGAGAGAGATTGTCGCATTTTTTACAATTTCGTGGCTGCATGCAAAAAAATGGGTTTGTTGCTTAAATTTTGCATTCTGGTATTTTATATTTAATTTTGAATTAAATTCAATCTTTCTGAAAATGCGAAGACATTGAATTCAGTTTTCTAACAAACATAAATATATTGAATTTAAAATAATTGACGAATATATTAGTTAGGATTTTGTATGAAATAAGATATATTTTCAATAAGTAGAGAAATAGCTGATTTTAAATCATAGTTATTTTATTAATTTAATTACTGATTAGCAATTTTTTCTATCCCATAAAGGGTTGCAACAAAAATATTTATGCACTTTTCATAGATATGTCTCAATACATAATTGATATATAATAAAGGATTTTTTATTCATTTTGTAATATTAAACATAGACATTTAGTATAATAACAATCAGTACTTAGCTTTTTGAAAAAAAAATTAATCTTTTGACAAAATTGCGTGTGTTCTCCTTAATTCCTCCCCTATTTCGCATTTTTGGATGTATATAATTATGTACAAACAATAAGAATAAATATTAGTTAAAAAACAAGCTTAATAAAGGAGCACTTATATATTAAAATATATAACTTTTGGTAAAACTATTTCTCCTAATTACTGAACTGAACTCAGTGACGCAACAGCCCATGAGGGCCAAGTCTTACTGTGTCTATCTCAGTTTACGTGACCTTAGGCGCTGGGGTTCATGCGCAGATGTTTCGGTCAAGTAGTCAGTCTGACGTGAAACCCCCAGTATTCAGTTCCCAAGCAAGCTTGGTACTCATTTATCGACTCACTGAAGGGATGAAAGGATAAGTCGAGCCCTGATTTGAACCCTGAACCTGCAGCAAGGAAGCGAGATAAACTGCCACTCAACCACTGGGCTATATTTCTTCTATTTAGTTCTATAATCTTTCGGCTTCCAAGGAATTGTTGGTTTCGTTTTCTTCTTTGGAGAAAATATATTTAATATAGCTCATACACGAGTATATGGCCTTTCAGATCAGTTATTTTCTTACTACGCATTTTCTAAAGTAACTTAACTGCTTTAAAAAGTATCGCTGCTTAATGTAATAAGAATTTTAACATAGAAGATAAATTAAAAACTTCAAATTACCTTACATAAAATTGATTCCATATGTAATCATGTACTTTGTGAGAGAATATATATTATTATAGAGGTGAATCGTTTTTCAAATGTAGGCAAGGTGCACATAAACTAACAAGCAGGTTATTTAAATGTAAATAGTAGTTTTTTCTGAAATAATGCAATAATTACAGCAGATTTAATTAACAAGGATCAATTACCATGCAAGGAAATTCTCTTTAAACCGGGAGCGGTCACCCCGGGCACAGAGTCACCTCAGGCGCACGAAAACTTTAATTCTGGGAAAACTGTTCATTTGTTACAAATGACCGTATCAGTATCCTCCTATATGACACTCTTCTTGTAAACTAAAATGTATTTGTCATATATCTCCCTCTTTTTTGGGAATGGCAAACGTTTTCTTACAAATCTCAAGATATTTAGGGTAACTGAGTTTCCCGCGCGACCACTTTTGTTCCAAAATGTTTCCTATGAAAAGGCTACATTTTCTCCTGTTGAACAACTTCGTGGTTTTTATTGTTGTGTTGCGCGACTCATTATGGTTTAAAAATGTAAATGAACAGAATATAAAGAAAGAAATGGGTATCTGTCTATTGGAGGAAGTTGAGCCTTATAAAATAATGGATATTAATCCTGAAAGTAAATTTAAGAAAAGTGGGGAACATAAAAGGTTTGAGTTGAAAAAGAAAGTTTTCAAATGCTACTTAAAAAAATCCAATAAGAATAATATGAAATTCAAAGTGTATACAAGACACCTTGCGGCCTGTCAAAAAGACACAAGGGATAAAAAAAATTCTGCATGCTATTTGTCGATCATCAAAAGTAAAAATTAAAATCTTAAACAAAATATGACAGTTTTGCCTAAAATATTATTCCACTAATGTAAACTAAAAGTTTCTGTGATTTGTCTTCTTTATTAAGGTCACGCACATTTGAAACATTTTAGTTCAGTTTTATTGGATTTTTTCTTAAATTATCAAAGAAAAATTGAAAAGTCCTTAAAAGTAAACCAATATACTTTCTCTTAATTAAATTAATCACTGTAATTACGATTTTTTACCGTGTACAGTAAGAATTATTATAAAAAAGGATTGGGGTGACTCAGTCACCCAGCGCATCCATTATCGTTAGCATCAAATGCGCGCCTGCTCCCGGATTAATACACGTAAAGTATACAAAGCATAAATTCATGAATACAAATCTGTAGTCACAGTGAGTGAGGGAATGTTTATTAACGTCGGACTAAAATATAAAGCAAAGCGAGAGAGAACTGTTGGCAAAGAACCTTGTAATTTTGACCCATGGTCAAGTGACAGAATCCGTAATCACTATTTTAACTTAAGTCAATGAAAATGCACAGTTCTGACTGATTCTTTGCTTCTCTACATCATGCTTATATAAGCTGATCGTGGTTTCTAGAATTTTTTCGAGAAATAATCGACCTTAATCTTTCTGTATTTTTTCAGAAATATTTTTGCAACCGCATTTGGTGGATTGGCGTACTTGAAGATCAAATTAATCGCCAAGTTGGTCTCCAAAGTCACTTCAATTATGTTATTAAAATATTAGCCTTTTTTCAAGCCCTACTATTACCTCACCCTCACTCTATATTTATGATACAAGGGGTGATCAAATGAAAAGGTACGAAACGACATAAAAATGAAACAGTTAAATATTTGCATATTCCGCCAAGGGAGAATGTAGCGAGACATCTCGGGATGCCATTGGAGACTCTGACTGAGATCGGATCATGCGTGGGGGCCCGCATGCGCAGGAGACAGCAAAGGCTCTTATAAAAAGCGGCGTCCTAATGATGCGAGCACAGAATGACTCGAGCACAGAAAAAGCATTAACTCCGATGTGTACTGTGAGACACTCCGACGCCTACGCAGGTCCATCAAGAACAAAAGACCGGGGCTGCTCACGGAGGGTGTGGTTCTGCTCCATGATAACGCGCGTCCACACGTCTCCAGAGTCACACAAATGGAACGGGACAAGTTCCAATGGGAGACGTTGGACCATCCGTCCTACAGTCCGGACATGTCACCCTGCGATTTCCATGTGTTTGGTCCACTGAAGAAACACCTGAAAGGAAAGCGCTTCAACTCGGATGACGTACTCGAGGACACTGTGAAGGACTGGGTCTCGTCACAGCCACAGGAATTCTGGGAACAAGGAATCCTGCGGCTTGTTCATCAGTGGGATCGTTGTGCTCAGGCCTATGGTGTATATTTTGAATAAAGTCTATATTTGTACCCACCGTGTCATGTTGTACCTTTTCATTTGATCACCCCTTGTATATATATATATACTAGCTGTTACCCGCCCGCTTCGCTGGGTATTTCATGATGTTTTATAAATTTTTGATGGTTATATATATGTATAATTTTTTGATATTTAAGTCCTAGCATTAAGAATTCGATTGTATTGAAAAAAATATACACCCCTTACGCCCCTCAACACCACTTGGGGGTCGATTTTCACGAAACGTATTTTGTGGCGTATCTCTATCTTATGAGATGAATCTGCTTACCAAATTTCAAGACTGTGCGTCTAATAATTTAAAAATCAGAATAATTATTTATATCTCCCCTTAACCCCCCGCAACACCCCTTGGGGTCATTTTTCCCAAAATCCATTTTGTAGTGGATATTTACTCTCTGAAAGAAACATGTCTACCAATTTTCAAGCAGGTTGGTCAAGAAGTTTAAAAACGAAAATATTTATCTATTACGCCCCTTAAGCCCCCCTCCCCCGCAACGCCACTTGGGGGTTACTTTCACAAAAACCATCTTGTATCTGATCTCTACTCTATGAAAGGAATCTATTTATCAAATTTAAAGACTGTGCGTCTAATAGTTTAAAATGGAAATAATTATCTATAACGCCTCCTATAACGCAATGTCACTTGGGGGTCGATTTTCACCAAATTCATTTTGTAGCGGATCTTTACTCTATGAAAGGAATCTGCTTACCCAATTTCAAGATTTACGTTGAGTAGTTTAAAAATGGAAACAATTACTTATAACGCCCCTCAACCTCTCGTAACGCCCCTTGCGGTTCGAATTTCGCAACAAAAAAATTCGTTCTTAGCGGATCTCTACTCTATGAAAGGAGCATGTCTACCAAATTTCAAGTCTGTAAGTTGAATAGTTCCGGAGATATCGTGATTAGTCAGTCAGTCAGTCAGTGAGTCGCTTTTCTCCTTTATTTATATTATATATATATATATATATACATATATATATATCACGTTTTGGAGTAATGCTTAAGATTGACAGAGTTTATCATATTTTATTTTATTCCAAGGTTCAGCAAAACCGTCGGTACTCCAAACCATGACAAGACGAGATCTCCTTCCATGTTGTTCAGCAGCGAGTGAGTCGGTAGTATACGTGTCTCTTTTAGTCCGGCGAAAGTAGCAGTCAAAGTTCTTATACGGGAGGTGGGTTGAGTTGTCCTGGTATGAAGTTTACCCAACTGACACTTGAAGGGCTGGAGATTCATCATATATATATATATATATATATATATATATATATATATATATATATAAATATATTAAGAAGATATATATATCTTGCTCAAATTTTCAATTGTTAATAAAAAAATTTCTATTCTCCCCAATCAAGTTTTTAAAAAAAAATTTAAACTTGTAGTGGATGACACTCGATGTTTATATTGTTTTTTCAAATATTAATTCAAAAATTATTGGTTAATTAATAAAATCAAATTAATGCCAGTTTTCGACGCCAACTTAGATTTATCTAGATTGTTGTATCAATGTAACTGTTAAAACAATGACAAAAGTCTGCGTCGAAAACTGATTTTTCAGTGAAACTAGCCAAACCGGGTGTGCATTGTCACGATTGAAAATTTGAACAATATATATATATATATATATATATATATATGGAAAAAATCTATATAAAAAATAGAATATAACAGGGAAAAAAATAATTAAGATCAAATCTAATGAAATACAAATAAGAACCTAGCGAGTCAAAATGCAATTTCGGACTTAGGACCGAATAAGTGGGGTTAAACTAGTTTGAAGGCGCCAACCTTCCCCCTTTGCAACTCGGTAGGAAAGACCAAAATAAAATAAATAGAAATTTAAATTATACAAAATCCAAAATATAAAAAATCCAAAGTATAAAAAATCTCATAGAAATATGAAAGAACAACCGATTACTATTAAGCAAAAATTCTACCAAAATGTTTAAGCAGAAAAATATCAAAAGAATTACCCAGTAAAAGGATTCTTCCAAAAAGATTTTAAAACTTCTGCTCACAGAGCTTATTCCAGGAGATCCAACACTCTTGAAACCGATGGAAAGCTTATATATGTTGTGATAAAAATCTAAATTGCACTTAAACGCATCCTTTATGCCAGCTTGTAAGGAAGACGCCAAGAAAGATTACATTCAAATTTAGTAGGCTATAACTTGGTTGGTTGTCACAAATGTAGAAAATTGGTTGGTTGTCAAAATGTAGAAATTTGGTTTGGTTGCTAAAAATGTAGAAATTTTTCATATTAAAGGATTTTTAAGAAGGGTGTTTAAAAAATAAACTGTGTGAAGAGTGTTAAAACAGAATCTTCACAGCAAAATCACTAAAATGCTGACTTTGAAATCCTATTGTTGTATGGTGGTTTTGAAATCAGAAATAGCAAGACGATTAATGCATTTGTGATGAATATATGTTCTTAAGAAGTTAAAAGGATAGTCATGGTCTAAGCAGCATTGGAAGAATTTCTTGATATTATTAAATTTATCTATTTTGTTGGTAGTTAAGTTATCATTCCTAAGTAAAAAATTCAAAACAATATTTCTGTAAATTGATAGATGCAAATTGCTGTTCCATACAGGAATTTTAATTACATGGAAACTAAAAGAATCTCTTTTGTCATAAATGTTACAGACTACTCTATTGTCAATAAGATGCAAGTCTAAATCTAGGAATTCAACCATATTAGAGTTAAAATTAGTTTTAAGAAGGTTGAGATTGTCAGGGTAGAACATAATATTTGGTTTGAATTCACTATTTTTACTAAAAACTATTACATCATCTATATAACGGTATAATAAGAAAGAATCATTAAAAATATGATCAATTTCAAAAAAATGTAAATATAAGTTAGCTAAACTATTACTGGCAGGACCACCCTGAGGTAATCCTCTGATCTGTTTAAAAAGATTTTGATCAAATGCTATTAAATTTTCTTGTAAAACAAGATTAACCAGGATATCAAATTTTTCCTTTTTCATTGAATTATGCAAATCATATTTATCATAAATTAAATGTAGAACTCTAATCATATCATCTATATCAATAGAATTAAAAAGGTCCTCGAAGTCAAAGCCATGCATGGAAAAAACTGTCATATCCTTCGTGACTCTAACAATCTCTAAGCTATTTTTAATTATTGCTGTGTGTTGAAAGCCATCGATAGTATTTTGAAGAAGGGATTGTAAAATCTTCCCAGACTTCGTTATATATGTATTATACCCATTAGTAATACTACGGAATTTTATTGGATTTTTGTGGAATTTTGGTGTTAAAAAAATTCGTGGGTATTTAATAGTTTTGAGATGAATATTTAATCTTTTGTTTAAAGCCAAAAGACGATTATCATCTTCTCTATTGCTGTGAATCGACTTTTGAAATGCATTATTCTTTAAAATATGATCACTTAATAATTTACTATAAAAATATTTACATATTATTGCATAATTAGCAGATACTTTATCAACATAAGTTATCACGAAATCCTTTTGAATATTATCTATCGATACTTTAAGGTCTTTATACATAATTTCATTTTCAACGCTGAAATCCAAATTTCCAATTTCTATTGCTACAAGAGATCTAAATTGATTGAATGCTTCTATCGGCATTCCGTATTTAATAGCCATTTTAAGGTAGAAAGTATCCAAATCTCTTGTGATTTGTTTTACAACGTTGGATTTATTTTTTGTGATCATAAGTCTAAAGCCAGTACCTTTTTCCATAAAATTTCTCAATAAATCATCTTT
Source organism: Trichonephila clavata (assembly GCA_019973975.1). Lineage (NCBI taxonomy): Eukaryota > Metazoa > Arthropoda > Arachnida > Araneae > Nephilidae > Trichonephila > Trichonephila clavata. The sequence continues at coordinate 10,614 of BMAO01031841.1, forward strand.
TACAATGCCAAGGTCTCCAGTGACAACGTGCTGATGATATTCATCGATATAATCACAATACAAATAGCATTTACACTGCTCCGGACATAGGAGCTCCGAAACTTGATTATAATTGAAAATAAATCTACCAAGTTTCTTGTTATATTTGAAAGCCTTTTTAATAATAATATTTTTAATAGGAAAAAAGGATTGATATTTCTGAAATATACCTGAAAAATTAATTTTGTTAAAGGATTTATTCATAAATAACATGGTACAATATTCTGTAGTGTAATTTTCTACTGCATCTAATTTGATATTCATTTTTTTGTACTAGATAATTATTAAGATCTCTAATTATATGCATACCATGGGAATCCAAAAACTTACATCTGCTTAAAATATCTGTCATAATTTTAATTTCTGTTTTATTCATTCCAAACATAAAAGATTTAATTAAGCCTGCATTAAAGTTATCATCAAATTTATTAGCTAACTCCAACATAGACCTCTTGAGAGTAGTGCTGTTTCTTGTAACTCTCTTTCCACGCTTAGATCTTGAAATCCTTGAGATTTCATATATATATATATATTGTTCAAATTTTCTATTGTTAATAAAATACTTTTTATTCATCCATTCAAAGTAGGAATTGACTTAAGAAATTTTTTTTTATATTACTTGTTTACTGCAATCGATCCGCCTCTGTAGAAAGGCAGAGTCCGAAAAGATTTCCGTGACAATATTAATTTTTCTTTCTATTTTGTCAATTTTATTTTTTTATATTTCCCATTCTCTGTCCCGACTGATGGCAAGCATTTCTTGTTCATATCATATCTTTCATTCAGGCAGAATATCATTGTAATCAAAGAGAGAAAATTTTATTCAAAATATTAGAAAAAAAATCTACTCAAGGGCATTTTTGAAATTATTCAAAGTTTCAACCAGAGTTTCTTTAAAAAAAATTTTCATTACATCGAACTCATTTCCTATTTCCATATCTTCTATTAGCATATTTGAGATATATGATTTCGAAGGATCGACATTAAGAAATCTGACTCAGAAATAAAAAGTAAAAAAAACTTTTTTTGACACGACTTTCTTTCCTTCTTTTGACACAACCATGTAAAAAACATACATCAACAAAACAAAACTAAACTAAAAGAAAACCTCGAAAAATTCCAAAAGATGATTCATTCCAAACTTTTCCATAAACCCGAGTACCGCCTTCTTTGCTATGCAACAAGCACAGATTTCCTCGCAGTTCCAAATGCTGCATTCGAAAGAACTTCTAGAAAACCTCAGTTTAATAAGATGTCATCTTAACTCATGTCGTCTGGCATATCTCTCTTCTTCATTGAAGTCGGTCTCACTTTTTATTTGCATGTGAAAAGACGCCGCCACGCTTCTGCAAATTCCATTGCTCCAGGCATGAAATCTATTAAGAGGGATGGAAATGTGCTTCTTTAAGGAGAACAGTTGCTCCTTCCCTCTTCTCCCCCTCCTTCACCGAAGACAGGTGTTGCCCTCCTTATGGCATTATTCCATTCCAACCCTCTTTGGAACAACTCCATCATCGAAAGAAAAAGCTTGTCAGTCGTTTTGCTCCGGAAATTCTTGAAGAGTGTAGTTTGCATTCGTGCTCTTCAGAAAGGGGGATGCGCCGAACGAAATACAGAATCTTAAGAGAATTCTTTTTTTTTTTATGTCATTCGTTTGGTTGAGTTGGGATCAATTGTTATGTGATGTGGGTTTCCTTTTTGAAATATTTTGTATTTAAAGTCAAAAAAAATAGTGGCCAACTATTTCTTAAAAATCTGCCATAACTATCTTTAAATTGTATAATAATAGAAAAAAATATATTCAATTTAATATAAACCTTTGGTTTATTCTTTGGGACTTTCAAAATTAAGTTCATTATTAATGAAAGCATGTGTTAATTTTAATCTATACAAAATTTGAAAATAATTAACTGATGGGATAACCAATGACCTAAATTAATGTGACCTCATAACCCCATTTTAAATACAATCTCCTTTTTTTTCAACCAATCAATTCATAAATTCATGAGACGTCACAATCACATGATAAATGCAGCAATGGTTTCTAGCCAATCAGGTCATGCCCTTCGCTGTTGCCAACTTTTCCTTTTCGAAGAAATTTTCTGTTAACCCATTAAAGATCACCCCCAAGCTTATTCCTTTAGAATTACTCCAAACTGGGTTTCTAGATTTATCTGAGCATAAATAATACAATAAAAGTGATTTGAAATAAAATCCCTTTTGTTAAAAAATAAAATCTTTTGACCTATGTGTTAATTTATAATCAACAGTTAAAATATGAAAAGTAAAATAAGAATTTTAGCTTAATAGTAAAATAACCAGAACAATGTTTTAAAAAAATAAAGAATTTTTTTGTTGCGTTTTCGAAACGCGAATCCTAAATGGATTAAAAAGTAGAAATTTGTAATCATTAATAATGCCCATAGGCCCGTGGGTAGCCTAGTGGTTCGATGCCACCAAATACTATCCGAGTACATACGGAGCACGCGCTCGTTAAATCAGTGGGTCCGAAATTCTTGTGGGCTGTCGCAGCAGAAATCACGGGTGCAGGGTGTTGGAGAATATTTCCCTCTCCTCCAGTTCCATGCCTAAATTGTGGAGGTGGAGATAGGTCGTGTCGCAATCTATCATGTAGAAGTCCAACGTGTCTGAGGCTCTGGCAACCTTATTCCTTCCCGAAGGGAAGGACGTGACAACAACAATAATAATCCCATAAACTAAACTCAGTGGTGCAACACCCCATGAAGGCCCCTAGACCTACTGTGCCCCTCAGCTTTCGTGACCTTAGGCACTGAGGTGCTTCGGTCAGGTGGTCAATCCAACGCGAAACCCCCAGTGTCTAGTTCCCGAGCAAGCTTGGTATTCATTTAACGACCCACTCAAGGGATGAAAGTCTGAGAATAATGTCCATATAAGTAAACAAAATATGCTTCCTTTAAAATTATAGGTATAATATAAGAATTTTTTTAATAAATTTAAAAACTTTTTGCAACTTTTTCTTTAATACTTGAGCATATTTACCCGATCATAGAACTTGAAATTTTATCAAAATTTTACAAATGGACCAACAAGCACAAGTTTAACGTCAGTTTTGAATTCAAAGAGATCACGTGATTGCCTTTATCACATTACCGTCATGAATCTAGCCCATTTATTAGCAGCTTAGCAAATAGTTTCCTTCACAGCTTATGAATTGTAATACATCCCATACATAAAAAAAATACTTATTTTAGCATCTTAAAGTTTTTCTTAATGCTGTTGCTATATTTCTTAGAGTCTACTCTTTCCAGAAGGGAAATAATTTAAATCTAATACATTTATTAGGATACATTAAGTACTTAAATTAGCTTCTTCAGAATTCTGAAGATAAAAACAACATTTTCTAGCAAACTATGTAAGAATAATAGTTCTCAGAATATATTATCAAAATATATGCAATTCCAAGCGATTTTAGCTCACGAGAATTATTTATTTTATTTCTTTAAAAAAATATTTTAAGAAAAAGATATCTTAATGTCGAGTAATATTTTAGATTTTGTTCGAATTTTTTCTCTTCAGAAAATGGCAATAAAATGAATGTAATTTTAGCATTATGTAAAATGCATAATGTATAAAAGATATTTTTACTTGAAGAGAAAAATTTCAAAATCAAGAACTCACTATAATTTTTAAGTAGCAATAAATATTCAAACTATATAATGAAGATGAAAAGTAAAGTAATTATGAAAGCACATATTGCATAAAGTTTATTAGAATAAATTTTAAAGCAAAAAATTCTAAGTTCCATCTAAATTTTAAAGTATGTTTATATTTAAAAGCAAATGATAATATTTGTATTCAGAAAAGTAATGCAAAAAATGTCAATGTTTAAATTCAAACGATAATTTATTAAAATAATATTCTGAATCAAACCAGATTTAAGTTTATCTCATTCTACGGAATAAAAATCTTTTGAAAGTTCTTTGTTGAAAGGTTTTATTTAAGTAAATAAATAAAAAACATAAAAAAGAATGAAATTGTTATATCTTTCTTAAAATTTGAAGTTGTCTTATTTTTAAATAATGCAATACTCTTAGATTAAATAAGTTAGTTGTAGCATTTGTAACAAAAGTAACTTTTAAATATAACAATAAAAAGCAACACCATATTTATTTTAAAATCAAATTTTAGAATGCACTCATACAGCAATTTAGTTAGAATACTGAAATTAATAATCATTTTCTAAAAAATATAGATTAATAGAGATTTATTATATTTTTTTCACATTTCAAATTTATTCCACAATGTAATAAATTATGTCTCTTTGAATAAAATCGTTTGTTATTTTAAAATAACATTTTCCATAACTGTAATTTGTAAGAAAGAACGAGGATTTCGAATTATGACTTGCAGTTTGTTGTATTATTGCTTAAATCAATATCTAACAACCGCGATGTAGTTGTCAATAAAATCTTTTAAGACTTCATTTCCTCTTTGATGTACGTTGTTTACACTTGAGCACTCTTTTTATTCACTTCAAATGACGGATTTTGTGAATCTTCGAAAGGTAAATTATTTCCGACTTTCATTTTTATGCATGTGTATTGATAATTTAATATACAGTCAGAGTTACTCGCATTTCATCGTGGAATCTAAAAAACATTTATTTCCTACAAATGCTTGAAACGCTTGGAATAGAGAAAAAATGAATCTGTGTGTGCTGAAATTTATATTAAATGGGGACAAAAATATTTTGAATATTTTTAAAAGAATTTCCATCGTAAACAATCATAAAAGGAATGAAAGACAAGTAGTAAACGTTTCTTTTTGTAATATTTTCCTGAAGTTTTTTATTTAAGGTAGCATAAATTTTCTTCAACAAAAAGAATGCATAAGAGAATAAAAAGTAATATTTTCTGAAGTTCCCGAACACGAAAATAAAGTCCATTACGCTTAGAAACTTTTTCTTTTATTTACTTCAAGTTTAAATTTTGATTCTAGAGAAATATGTTTTTACACAAATTAAGTTCATAAAAAAGAAAAGAAGAATCATGAACATTAAATAGATCCTATAATCAAATACTGATTTTATCAATAGAAGAATTACTTAATTTTTTAAATAATCATAAATATGCACGGGCAATTTATAAACATGTACTGTACAAATTCCATTCTAGAAAAAGTTCTTAATTCTTTTAAGATTTTTTTAAAATCTTTTTTTAAATGATTTTCTTTTACACTCATTTGTAACTATGTCTGGATCAAAGTTTTAAGAGCTTTTTTCTTACATTTTAAAGGGCTGAAATTTTTAACACACGATTGTTTTGGATGACTATCCAATAACTTAATTATAATTAATAAAAATTAATTAAATAAAACTAATTATTTAAAGGGTTTCAAATACAGCTATGTTGGCATCATTTTTGGCAACCATATATGATGACTTGGCAACCATGATGGCAACTTGGATCAAAACTTTAAAAGCTTTTTTTCTCTCGTTTTAGAGCGTTCAATTGAGCTGAAATTTTCTATAAGTGATTATTTTCGATTACAATACGATATTTTAATTAGAATTAATAAAAATTAATTGATTAAAACTAACTATTTAAGGATTTAAATTTTATTCATAATTACAATTGCTTACAACGTGAAACAGTTAAATATTGAAACCAGCTGTAAATATTATATAAACTACTCTTTCGTAAAATTAAATTATTAAAATTAATAATTCAATAAATTCAATTTGACTCAACGTTCCCCTTCGTTTTAAAAGTATAAGGGGAGTCTGAAGTTTAAAATAAAGACCCGTGTTTAAAAAACTCGTGATTTTTACGGTATTATCAGTTCTCCAAATTAAAGCAATATAATTCGTAAAATAATGTACAGCTATATATATATATACTAGCTGTTACCCCCCCCCGCCCGCTTCGCTGAGTATTTCATGATGTTTTATAAATTTTTACTGCTTATATATATGTGTATAAATTAATGATATCTAAGTCCTAGCATTAAGAATTCGATTGAATTGAAAAATATACTTATACCTGTAACTGTCACCTGTTGATAAAAAAAGGGCAGAACTCATCTAATTTGTATTTTCTAAAAACCTCTAAAATTGAAGTATAGAATGATGTTTGCTCTTTCGTAACTCAAAAACCAAGTGGATTTCCGCAAAACCAATTTTCGGTGGATCTCTACTCCGTAAATTGGACATGCAAGCCAAATTTCAAGTCTAAATCTAACAGAAAAAAGCAAAAGTTTTACTATAAATATACCCGTAATCCCGTTGAGAGCCGTTTTCCAAAATAACTCCTCTTAGCGGATTTCAATTCAACAAAAGAAAAATGCAAACGAATTTCATTATTATAGTCCTTGTAGCTCGAAAAAAGTAATTTTTTTTGTCAATACGTCCCAGTAACCCACTGCAACCCCCCAGAACATGATTTGCTTAAAATTTATTCTTAATGGATCCCTATTCAACAAAAGAAACATGCTTCACAAATTTCAAGTATATGGGTTTAACAATTAAAAACAGGAATTTTTTTCTGTAACTCCTCTTGACCCCTCGCAAAAATCTTTGGGGGTCAATTTTCATTTTACTCTTTGTTAGAGGAACTCTATTTCATGAAAGGAAAATGCCTACCAATTTTCAAGCAAGATGATCAAGTAGTTTAAAATGGAAATATTTATCGATTACGCCTCTTAATCTCCCGAAATTAAACTTGGTAGTTGCTATTCGCGAAACCCATTTTGTAGCAGTTCTCTACTTTACGAAAGGAATCTGCTTATCAAATTTCAAGACTGTACGTCTAACAGTTTAAAAATGGGGATAATTGTCTATAACGCCACTTGAGCCCCGCAACGACACTTCTGGGTCTGTTTTCACAAAACCCATTTTGTAGGGGAATTGCACTCTATGAAAGGAACCTGCTTAGCAAAATTTGAAGACTGTGCGTCCAATTAATTAAAAATGCAAAAAAATTATCAATAACGCCCCTTGAACCCCCGCAACACCACCTAGGGGTCGATTTTCACAAAACACATTTTGCAGTGTATTTCTATCCTATGAGAGGAATCTGCTAACCAAATTTCAAGACTGTGAGTCTAATAGTTTAAAAAAAGAATTAATTATTTATATCTGCTCTTAACCCCCCGCAACACCCCTTGGGGGTCAATTTTCTCCAAACCCGTTTTGTAGCGGATTATTACTCCATGAAAGAAACATTCCTACCAATTTTCAAGCAGGTAGGTCAAATAGTTTAAAAAGGAAAATATTTATCTCTTACGCCACGTATTCCCCTGCAACGCCACTTAGAGGTCTGTTTTCACAAAACCTTCTTATAGCTGATCTCTACTCTATGAAAGAAATCTCTTTATCAAATATAAAGACTGTGCGTCTAATAGTTTAAAAATGGAAATAATTATCTATAACGCCCCTTAAGTCCCTTCAACGCCACTTGGGGCAATTTTCACGAAACCCATTTTTAGCGTATCTCTACCCTATGAGAGGAATCTGCTTACTAAGTTTCAAGACTGTACGTCTAATAACTTAAAAATAGAAATTTATAACGCCCCTTAAACCCCCCCGCCACCGCAACACCCCTTGGGGGTCAATTTTCCCAAACCCCATTTCGTAGCGGATATTTACTCCAGGAAAGAAACTAACCTACCAATTTTCAAGCAGGTAGGTTAAGTAGTTTAAAAACGGATATATTTATCTATTACGCCCCTTAATCCCCCGCAACGCCACTTAGAAGTCTGTTTTCACAAAACCCGTTTTGTAACTGATCATTATTCTACGAAAGGAATCTATATATCAAATTTAAAGACAGTGCGTCAAATAGTTTAAAAATGGAAATAATTATCTATAACGCCCCCTAAGCCCCTGCAACGCCACTTGGGGGTCGATTTTCAGCAAACTCATTTTGTAGCGGATCTCTACTCTCTGAAAGGAATCCGCTTACCCAATTTCAAGATTGTACATCAAGTAGTTTAAACATGGAAACAATTATTATTAAAGCATTTAACCCCCCGTAACGCCCCTTGCGTTTCGAATTTCGGAAAATCCTTTCTTAGCTGATGTCTACTCTATCAAAGGAACATGTCTACCAAATTTCAAGTCTGTAGGTTGAATAGTTCCAGAGATTTCGTGATTAGTCAGTCAGTCAGTCAGTCGCTTTTCTCCTTTATATATATAGACTAGCTGTTACCCGCCCGCTTCACTGGGTATTTCATGATGTTTTATAAATTTTTACTGCTTATATATATGTATAAATTATTGATATCTAAGTCCTAGCATTAAGAATTCGATTGTATTGAAAAATATACTTATACCTTTAACTGTCGCAAAAAAAAGGGCAGAACTCATCTAATTTGTATATTTTCTAAAAATCTCTCAAATGAAAGTATAGAATGATATTTGCTCTTTCGTAACCCAAAAACCAAGTGGATTCCCGCAAAACCAATTTTCGGTGGATCTCTACTCCGTAAATTGAACATGCAAGCCATATTTCAAGTCTAAATCTAACAGAAAAAAAGAAGTTTTACTATCATTATCCCCGTAATCCCGTTGAGAGCCGTTTTCCAGAATAACCGCTCTTAGAGGATTTCAATTCAACAAAGAAAAATGCAAACCAAATTTCATTATTATAGTCCTTGTAGCTCGAAAAAAGTAATTTTTTTTGTCAATACGTCCCAGTAAACCCTGCACCCGCCCTAAGAACTTGATTTGCTTAAAATACATTCTTAGTGGATCTCTATTCAACAAAAGAAACATGCTTAACAAATTTCAAGTATATGGGTCTAACAATTAAAAACATTAATTTTTTTCTGTAACTCCTCTTGACCCCTCGCAAACATCCTTAGGGGTCAATTTTCGTTTCACTCTTTGTTAGAGGAACTCTATTCCATGAAAGGAACATGCCTACCAATTTTCAAGCAGGATGATCAAATAGTTTAAAAATGGAAATATATATCGATTACGCCTCTTAAACTCCCGAAATTAAACTTGGTAGTTGATATTCGCAAAACCCATTTTGTAGCGGTTCTCTACTTGAGGAAAGGAATCTGCTTATCAAATTTCAAGACTGTACGTCTAACAGTTTAAAAATGGGGATAATTGTCTATAACGCCACTTCTGGGTCTGTTTTCACAAAACCCATTTTGTAGGGGAATTGCACTCTATGAAAGGAATCTGCTTAGCAAAATTTGAAGACTGTGCGTCCAATTAATTAAAAATGCAAAAAAAATTATCAATAATGCCCCTTGAACCCCCGCAACGCCACCTAGGGGTCGATTTTCACAAAACATATTTTGTAGTGCATTTCTATCCTATGAGAGGAATCTGCTTACAAAATTTCAAAACTGTGAGTCTAATGGTTTAAAAATAGAAATAATTATTTATATCTGCCCTTAACCCCCTGCAACACCACTTGGGGGTCAATTTTCTCCAAACCTGTTTTGTAGCGGATATTTACTCCATGAAAGAAACATTCCTACCAATTTTCAAGCAGGTAGGTCAAGTAGTTTAAAAACGAAAATATTTATTTATTACGCCACTTATACCCTGCAACGCCACTTAGAGGACTGTTTTCACAAAACTTTCTTATAGCTGATCTCTACTCTATGAAAGAAATCTATTTATCAAATATAAAGACTGCGTCTAATAGTTTAAAAATGGAAATAATTATCTATAACGCCCCTTAAGTCCCGCAAAGCCACTTGGGAGGCAATTTCCACGAAACCCATTTTGTATAGCGTATCTCTACCCTATGAATAGGAATCTGCTTACTAAGTTTCAAGACTGTACGTCTAGTAACTTAAAAATCGGAATTTATAACGCCCCTTAAACCCTCCGCCCCCGCAACACCCCTTGTGGGTCAATTTTCCCAAAACCCATTTTGTAGCGGATATTTACTCCAGGAAAGAAACTTACCTACCAATTTAAAGCAGGTAGGTGAAGTAGTTTAAAAACGGATATATTTATCTATTACGCCCCTTAATCCCCCACAACGCCACTTAGAATTCTGTTTTCACAAAACCTGTTTTGTAACTGATCATTATTCTACGAAAGGAATCTATTTATCAAATTTAAAGACAGTGCGTCAAATAGTTTAAAAATTGAAATAATTATCTATAACGCCCCCTAAGCCCCTGCAACGCCAATTGGGGGTCGATTTTCACCAAACTCATTTTGTAGCGGATCTCTACTCTCTGAAAGGAATCTGCTTACCCAATTTCAAGATTGTACATCAAGTAGTTTAAACATGGAAGCAATTATTTATAACGCCTCTTAACCCCCTTAATGCCCCTTGCGTTTCGAATTTCGGAAAATCCGTTCTTAGCTGACGTCTACTCTATGAAAGGAACATGTCTACCAAATTTCAAGTCTGTAGGTTGAATAGTTCCGGAGATATTGTGATTAGTCAGTCAGTCAGTCAGTGTGTGAGTCGCTCTTTTCTCCTTTATATATACAGATATATATAAATATTCTTTATTTTCATTTTTTGCCTCTTCACACAAACGTAGGCTTGATATCAAGTTTCACAATAATTAGAAATTCAGTAAATTCCACAAAATCTGTGAACATTGTAAACTAACTTGTAAATATTACTTTTTCTATTGATTAAAAGAAAGACTTGCAATAATTAATGACTTCCATTAATGGCTTTTCTGGTTATTTATCAGCACAATTACTTTTCTTACACTCTGACGAAATAAAAAAAATATTCGCAGCTTGTTGATAAATTCCCTAGAATTTTCTCATAATTGCTGATAAAACTTTTCTATGTTTCTCTTTCTATAGTAACAACGATTAACATTTATTTTGATAGTTTCCTCTCTCTCTCTCTTTTTTTTTCAGACTGAAATTTATCGTTTTCTCTAACATAACTAAAACTACACAACATTTGTTCTTTTCTTCTTCTTTCTTGAGAAAAAAGTACCTTCGTATTATTTAGAGCTCTTCTGAATGCTTAATTAAATAAAATTATGTAATTTTATATAATTGGAAAATTATATTCGTATAGTAATTACTTTATAAAACATAGTAAGAAAAATTTCTTTCCAAGAGGAAATATATTCTTGTACTCAAAAACTTTTGCTTCGCATTTATTCAGAACTTTTTTTTTTTCGTTCTATTCTTCTTGCTTTTTTTTTTTTTTTTTTTTTTTTTGAAAGAAACAGAATTTTTGAGTAATATTCATGATTTACGATTATATTTCTTCCTGTGCGTTTCATATAATAACTTTTATTATAGAAAACTAAATAAAAATTGTATGGCAAAAAAATCTCAGTGAAGAAATTAAATTTATTTGTATATAAGTTAGAATCTTTTTTTCTCCTAGAAGAAATTTAAGTGAAGCAATTTTAGTAAATCTAATTGGAATTATGGTGTATTTGGAAAGAAAAAAAGGTTTTTTTTTCTTCTTTATTGCATAATTATATATGTTATAATTTTTTCCTTGGGGAAAGACATCAGATAATTCATTTTCCTTCCGCCTACTTCCTTCCTCTATTTCTAATTTTCTACCTCATCTCCAGGCAGAAAGTTTTAGTTCTTTCTCCGTTTAATATCGTTTTATTTAACCAAAATATATTATAGTAATTAGGGATAATAATTTGTAAGAAATATAAGAAAAATCAATCCAAAAGTTATTAAAATGCATAAAATTATTTGTAATAACTGAAAAAGAATTCACTCATAAAAAAAAAAACTTTTTCATATTTCCGAACTCAATTACTAGTTTCATGCTTTTATTAACATATTTGAGATGTATAAGGATAAAGAGTTATTCGGGAACAGACTACAGAAATAAAAGTAAAATAGAATGGAACTTCGCCTTTATTTTTTTCACCTTTTTCTCTACATCGATATTAAAATTAGATATAACAAGTAATATAAAAAATTTAAGTCAATTCCTACTTTGAATAGATGAATAGAAAGTATTTTATTAACAATTGAAAATTTGAACAATTCACTCTCTCCCTATATATATAGCGAGAGGGAGTGACCTAATAGTAGGAATTGAAAAAAGAACATGATTTGTCTGCATTGTTGTAACAATGCACACCCGGTTTGGCTTGTTAGGCTGAAAAACCGGTTATCGACGTCAACTTTAGTCATCGTTTTAACAGTTACATTGTTACAACAATGGAGATTAATCTAAATTGGCGTCGAAAACAGGTAATTAATTTAACTAAATGAATATAATTAATGACTTAATATTTGAAAAAACTGTATTAGCATCAAATGTCCTCCAGTACAAGTTTTAAAAAATTTATTTTAACTTGATTGGATGAATAGAAAGTATTTTATTAATGATTGAAAATTTGATCAAGATAAATATATGTACATAAATAAATTTATATATATAGAGAGAGAGCTACTATAGCAGGAATTGAAAAAGAAAGAGGAAATAAGGAAACTTCAAAAAATTTCCAAAAATGATTTATTTCAAACATTTTTATAAGCCATGTGTTTCCTTCTTTGCTATGCGACAAATACATATATTTTCACACTTCTAAAATGCCGGACTCAAAAGATCTTTGAGGAATTCTCAATTTAATAAGATGCCAATTTATCTCATGTCGTCTCAAGCATATCTTCCATTTTCATAGAAGTCGGTTGCAATTTTTATTTGCATATGAAAAGAGAGGCTGAAACATTTCTGTAAATTCTATTCCTCGAAGCAAGAGATATAGAGGAAAATGTGGTTCTTAACGGAGAGTAGTTGTTTCGTCACTCTTCTCTTGTTCAAGCATCCCTTCATTGAAGACAGATGTTACTCTCCTTTTGGTATTATTCCATTTCGTAAACATCTCTTGTACCTTCCTCGCTTCACAGCAATTCCATCAACGAGTTAAGGTATCCAACTACCCTAAAATCATGATTTTTTTTAAAAAGTGACGAATTTTTTATGAATTTATTTTATAGGCCATCTCATTAGCTTTATAAAAATACTAAGTTTTTTATTTTCCATTCACTAGAACAAAAACTACAAGTGTTTTAATAAAAGCAGATGCCATAACTTTACATAAGATGTCAAACTTTAAAATACGTTTTACTCGAAATGTGTTTTTTTTTCTAAAAGCTCAAACGGGGATAGCGATTGCTCAAAAAGTTTTTTAAATAATTTGCTGAAATTGTTTGTGTATGTTCTGTAAAACAATAGAAGTGTTTTAACCTTCAGATTTATCAATCACTGTTTTATTACAAAATTTACAGTTCTTTATGTGAATATAATCACTGTTTATTAAGCAATTTCATATACTAACTAAGATAAAGAGCTCTAGTTTTTGCAAAAATTAAAATATCTCTTATACTGAAGGTCATTTCAAAAAGGAATAGGAAAGTAATACACCAAAAATGAAAAACTGAGAATTTGTTTATTTACTATTTGTATAGCCCCATTTATGTAAGTTTTTGTCAATTTTTACCCATTTTTCCCCACATTTTAGTAGTAATAATTAAATTTTCTCTTCTTAATTTTAGCCTTTTTTTCCTAAAATGTATTAAATAAATCTAAAAACCACAAAAAAAAATCACCATATCTCCATTTTTTTTAAAGTTTCGAAAGTAGTCAAATACCTTAAGATATTTTGCTATCGTTTTGCACAAAATTCGTGTAAATTATCATAAGTACTATTTGTCTTAAATAAAAAGAAGCAAAAAAAAAGAGGCCTCACAGTATTTTAAAAAATATTATTGTCAATTGTGTTCTATAACATTAGAAATATGGTGCGGGTATTTTTATATATATTTTATTTGGAAGCTTATCTAATAAGGGTCGTTGAGAATCAATAAATGCAACTCTGTCAGATTGCGAAATGTAAAATTTACAATTGTAAAAAATAATTCTTAAGAATACTTTAAATAAAATTTCAAATTTATGTTTAGAAATACAAAAAAAATTCATTTCATTCTTACCTCTTAAACCTCTATCCATTCCAGGTATCAAACACAATCTTCAATGATAAGAATGATAATTTGCTACTGCAATTATTCAAATTACTATTAAATTGCAATTGACACTGATTTTTCTAATATGCAGAAAATCTTACGAATATTGAAATTTTAGCCTCCCTGGCAGGTATATATATGAGAAAAGGCCAATTTTAAATAGCGTTTGCAATTTCAGAAATTCTAAAAATTCAGATTCACACAAGCGTAAATCAGAATTAGGGCAGTTATTTTTATTTTCTAGTCTCACAGACTTTTATTTTGATAAATTAAGCGAAAAAACAGCTGTCCCATATTGAAAGTAAGATATTCTATTTACCAAATTGAGAAAAAAGTCTCAATTAGAGATAAGCAGAATACTTTATCAATTTAACAGGGTGAATACGCATGTCGCGATTATTTGATTCGGGAAACTAAATATTATCTGATTCTAAATACAAATAAATAAACACAAAAAGCTATGAAAAATAATTATTTACGTTAGGAAGTAGAGCAATTAGCATCATAAGCATCAATTATTAATCTCGAATGAGTTAAAAAAAACTGTTATGTGCTAAGCTATATAATTGCAGTTTATTTTAAGGCTTTGCTTATTTTCCGTAAATATAGTTTCGGGAAACGTATGTCAATTCACTTCTTTATGATTAGCTTCAGTCTGATTTTTATTAGTCTTCCTTTAAAACAAAGTAAAAACTCCGCTTCTTCTTAAAGTTTCTATATAACAAAGCAACATTGCTTACAAACCACAAAAGTAAAGTAATGGGGAACCACTCAGATAAACAGAATAAACGAAAATGGATTTAGAATTTCGTGATTCGAAACAAAACTTGTAAAGTGACTGGAGAGGATTTAAATTTAATATACCGGGGGGTCCCGAATTCATGGTACAAACTTTAAGGGTAGATACAGGACATTGTAACAATCATTTATTTTGTAGGAATGTATGAGAGCAAGTGACGCGATGAGACACAAACAGGGAAAATAAAGGAAAAGATAAATGTATAGTTATCGGTTGGTTGCGTTGCCGGTAGCGGACAGTAGATGTCTAGGCACCGTTCAACATGATGCATCTCATTAAGGAAGGCGCCTTTCACAATTTTGATTTCTACGATGGGAGACTTTACATATGCCGAAAATGCAGACATGCATCACATGGACCCCCTATAACAAATGGAAATGGCAGAGCTGGACTACGAATGTATCACGCGCAGTTTCCTGATCGACGAATGCCGGATCACAGAATTCTTCAGCGATTACATCGTCAATTTCGTGAAACACTTTCAATCCACGTCACCAGACATGATGCTGGTCGACGAAGAACTGTACGTAGTCCAAGCCTTGAAGAAAGCATCTTGAGCATTGTGGCTGATGGATCTGTGTTAAGTACAGGAGCTATTGCTGCTCAATTAAGTGCGAGTCATTAAACCGTTTGTAGAGCAACAACCGTTTTTGTTGTTTGTTAAACTTGCATCTCTTCCATTTACATCGAGTACAAGCTTTAAATCCGATATAATATCTTCTCCTACTGCCAATGAGTGGTACATGAGTAGCTGGACTTCATAGGTCATGTGCTGAACAGTTATGACCAGCTATTGTAAACATTACACTTGTCAATGACACTTTCAATAAACACTTTGTCTTTCCTTTCGTCTCTTATTCTTTTATCTTTGCGATTCACCGCGTCACTTGCGCCCATACATTCCTATACAATAAATGATTGTTACAATATCCTGCACTTACCCTTAAAGTCTGTACCATGAATTCGGGACCACCCTGTATACAGGAACAAAGTCCTTAGTTTAAGGAGAGGGACATGTCAAGTCATGTATCGATCTTTCATCAGATTTTAGCTTAAAATCACACGACATTGTGTTAGTATCAGGAATCAGACACATGCAGTAAAGTGACTAGAGCAAAACTTAAGGCCTCTATCATTGATTTAAGAAAACTATACATCGCTATTATTTTATACGGATGTTTTCCTTATGTTATCCTTATGTTGTTATTTACTCCACGTGGACTAAGCTGACAGCTAGATCAAGTCCATTAGTTCACACTATTCAAGAAACAGTGGAGTAACATACACCCACGCATCTTAGAAATGGGCAGAGCCTATGTTGTTATGTATTTCGAATCCTTTGTAAGATGAAAAACCTGACTTGGCTGGGGAGGGGAGGGGTAATATTCTCCGTTACGTCATTATCAAGAAATTATAAGCAGGATGAAGAACCACAGTTCTCAAGTCTTTCACTATCAAATCTCATACAGCTTAAAAAATGCTTGGGAGAATTACAGCTGGTGTAATTAAGAAAGAAAGTAAGAAAGGTAAGTAAGAAAGGTTTCCTAACCCTTACCAAAAGTAATGCAATATACCTCTTTATGATGTAGCATGACTGATATAAGGAGAAAGCGAGTACATATTCTAAAGATCAAAAAATGCAGAGCACCCAAAGGCAAAAGATTGATTTGGCTCCTTCACTTGGAGACTTTAGTTGAACGTAAGGGACTTCCTACTGCCTTCACGCGTAGGTAGCCTTACCAGGAGGATAATCTTTCTGTGTGTATAACTTACAGGGCCCGGGAACACCCCTTCACCATGATGAGGCGACCTACAGCATTTGGAAAAGAATATTACCCTGTAACCCTTATTGTCAGGATTTTACATGTAAATTTTTAATTTATAGAAATAGGTTGTATCCTAGTTGAACCTCCGAATTTGGTGACAAAAACTTAGCGACAAAAACTTGGCGCCATTTTTTTTAGGATTTTAGCATCCAAAGTTGGCTAACTTAGCCGATTAGGCTTCATTACCCGCTTTACAGCCATTTGCCAACTTAGTAAATTTGTCTCTGAAAACATTGGATTTTTTTAGAATTATTACAATTTTTTAGCTCTTTTTGAAACTACTTTTCCACGACAGTTTTCATCTGGATCGCCATTTTGAAAAACGCGATTTTTCCTTTGACACTATTTGGTGAAATTGATTAGCGTCAAAAAAATCAGGGGATTACACTAGAATTTCATCCATTCTCATCTCCATGGCAAGGAAAAATCAGTAAAGTTTTAACATACAGTGCTTATTTTATCGCACACGATACTCCTGCCTATTGTTGAATCTCTGATCCCTTTCTTCCAACTTAACTGTTTTTATTCAAACAGGTTATCAGTCTAAGAAACCTTTATAAATATACAAAGTATGCACATCATTAAAACTTTCTGTTTATCCCCAAAAAATTGTATTTGAAATAAAAATATATCTTGAAGGAGTCTTAAGAACACCTAATAGAAAATAGAAGTGAGAAGTGCTAAAGATACAAGTCCATGCATTGTAACCTTTATCAGCTGGTATTGCTCAAGGCAATATTCTTCACAAACAGACCTTTTATTGGAATTCTATAAGGAGCTTGTTTGCTGAGAAGGGTTTATTGTTAAATAGGCTCGAAATCGCTTATTCATAAAGTCTGCCCGCATATTAGCCCCAAGATACGAAAGCAATACGTGAGAAATAATCGGTATCTTATTGTTCGTGATATTTGAAGGAAAACAAAATATTGTAAGAGTAGTGTTTTTGGTGTTTGTTGTTGTAATTGTTTGATTACTCTCTCATGCATAATTTCTTTTTAGATTAATCTTTTCATTCTTCTCTTGGTAACTTTTTTCAATTTCTTAAAGAATTTTATTTTGGTTTAAAATAAGATGGATTGATATTTTTATAAAATTGTTGATTATTTAATTAGCTACAAACTAATACTTATAAAAGCTGATGCATCCGTAATTTTAGACAGAAAATATGTATTAGTAATGTTTGAAGATGGTCAAAAATCTAATGGGAGATTTTGATTAAATAAAAATAGTATCCCTTTGGATATTCAGTCACAAATTTTTAAATATACATAACATTTAATTATTGCATTGGTTAAATGTTGTTCAAATACCTGCTTATGGATTTTAATTTTTACCAAAGCCTGGAAAAACCGGCATCAAACTCTATTTTGTAAAGAATATGAAAATCGATTGATTTGTGTTGTTGTTTCTTATCCCACTTGATCGATAGAAACATCTAGATAGGGCTATGGATAGCCTAGTGGTTAGAGCATCGGACTCCAGACTGGAAGACCTAGGTTCGATGCCCGATGCCACCAAATACCCTTCGAGTACATACGGAGCACGTGCTCGTTAAATCAGTGGGTCCGAAAGTCTTGTGGGAGGTCGCAGTAGAAACCACGGGTGCAGGGTGCTGGAGAATATTTCCCTCCCCTCCAGTTACAGGCCTAAATTGGGGAGTTGGAGATAGGTGGTGTCACCATCTATAGTGCAGAAGTCCAACTAATTTCAGGTTCTGGTAACTTTCATTCCTTCCCTTCAGGAACGACACGACAGCAACAACAACAAAGATCTGTATCAAGTCTATGAGCCCTTGCGTTTTTAAACAATGAAGAACTGTAGCAGGACTTGAGAGCAGCTGGCTCTTATGACAACCAATACAAGCCAAGATGTGAGCAGGAGCGGATAGGGTCACATTGCAATTCGGACAAGGAGGGTAAACCTTAGACCCTCCACATGCCGTTGACCTCGAGTATGTCCACTGCGAAGTCTAGCACAAGAGTAGTTTCATCTCGCCTACTGATTGTCCCTAGCAAAGCAGCACCAGGACGTTTTCCTACATACCACTTGATTGATTGATTTGTGCAACTCTTTAGTAACAGAGCTCATAAAAATTCAAATTATTTTTAAAATAAACACTTAATTATTTCATGAAACATCTAAAAGTAAATAAATACGTTACGTTATAACGAATCGTATCTCATTTTAACTACAAGAAAATATGTATAAACGCTTAAATAGAAAAAAAAATGAGTAAACATAAAATTTGAGTATAAATCCTTCAAGGCATTAGCTACAGTGAAAGAAAAATGGCGCCACACGAAAGAATTTGAAATCTTAAATATATTTATTTCAAAATAAATGTTTGTTGAAAACTACAAACGTATGCGCAAGCAAGCAATTTTTTTTTATCAGAATAATCGAGTGAATAGCAGTAATTTGAGGCAATGTCATATAAAAATAATTTGTATTTCTAATATGTGTGTGTCGGTGACATTGAGCAGTGTTGCAAACTGAGTAGGTGAAAAACATCCAACGCTACAATTACTTGAATAAGAACAGATTCATTGATTTACGAGGATGAACAAATGATTACACGAAGACAAATCGACGTATATGCTCAAAGAAATATTAAAACAGATTATTTACAAAAATAGAAAAATACATTCATTATAAACAAGCTTCGCAGAGTTCCAGAAACGGCTCTCTAGAACACTTCCACCAGCAGGAACTCAGACAGATAAAGTCTCACTGTCTTATCGTACACAATACACAAACAGATTCTGATCTCGACTGACTGACTTCTGAACTGAAAGATTCTTTATATTGCTTCACGGAAATTTCCAGAAAAGGAGAAGCCAGTGACTTATCGAAAATCCTTTGCCAATATAATTTTTCGCCAAGAGTGATAAAGTTGCCA
Source organism: Trichonephila clavata (assembly GCA_019973975.1). NCBI lineage: Eukaryota > Metazoa > Arthropoda > Arachnida > Araneae > Nephilidae > Trichonephila > Trichonephila clavata. The sequence continues at coordinate 30,116 of BMAO01031841.1, forward strand.
ATCTGATAACCCTACTCCCACTTTTGGGTTGCCATAATCTTATTCAAGTTAATGATGGGTAGAGTATTTTTTCTGTAAAACTCTTTTTCCCACAAGCAGTGTATCATTGCAAGAAACACATCCAAGGTACTTGGTGTATTTCTGTAGTTTGCATCATCATACGACATACGTAGTATGATTTGCTGTGTTGATTTTCTCTTTGGTGCCTCTAATGCACAAAACAGAAAAATCAGTTTCCATATGTGAAACAAGAATTTTGGTTTCGAAATTTGAGTCAATGGACACTAACATGGAATCAGTTTAGCAATCTCACTAGTAATATTAATTTTGAGATCCATTATATTCTATGAAAATGCAATAAGAAGTTTTCACTGCCTTAATGTTTCGCTAGCTGTAAAACAGATTTTACAGAAAAGGATATTTTTCCCCATTCTCTGTCTATTAAGTGAGTGTTTATTAACGTCGCACTAAAAAGCAACACAAACCATTTGCTATTGTAAACCTTCAATTAAATCGTAATTGAAAAGCTTTTAAACTTACTTTTCGGGTAGTAAAATTGATTTTTTATGAGAAAGATTTTCCAATTAGCTATTAGTCATTATATTTCTTTCTATCTTTTATTCATGGCCTCTTTCATGTCTGATTAATTGTTTACTACCGTTCATAATTAACCCTTTATTTTTTAGATCCCGAGAAAAATAATCAACAAGACATATATAAATAAATTGTACAAATATTTTTCCAATTTTCTATTTTTTCCTATAAATTTTGACCCAAAACAAATGGTAAAAAAATTATCCTGAGTTAACTCGTCAGAGTGTGTTTTTTTTAATTAAATATTGAAAAATCTTTCATAAATCATTAACTTTGAGTTAACTCGTAATAATTATTTTCAACAAATTTCTGACAATAGAATTAATTCGGAATAACTAGGAAGTGATTACTTCGAAGTTCCACGAGGATATTATTAGAGATGAACCTCGTAATTTTGAAATGCATGGTAAGGTGACGAGAATTATGCGTGATCTGACAGCCCACTCACCATACTACCACACCACGCCAATGTGAAGACTTTCCTCTACATATTAGCATTAATCATCCCTTCTACGTGGTGGCTGTTCTGTGGCACCAGGACTTAAATCCATCATCTGAGAATGCAAGTAGTTTAGGTAACAATTTAAATAATGAGAAAAGGCAGGCTTATATGTATCAGGAAAAAATGAAACAAGAAGTTGCATGTGTGTAATTCAAATGTTAAAATCTGAAAGTGTAGAGTTTCGATACGAAGTTTATGTTTTATTATAATATTGGTAAATGCCATTTTATTTAATGTTTCTTTTTTAATGTTTTTAGGCTATTATTATTTTTAGCTATACTATTTTTTATGTATCTTAAACTATATAATCGTAATCTCTAAGCAATAATTGTCTACTACATCAAAAAAGAATTCAATCTTAGGAAAAAAGATACAGATGTACATATTTCACTGGAATTTATCAGATATTTTATAACAATGCCTTGCGGTACTTATATACTGGAATTTACTAATTCTTCTCTCTTTTGTAAGAGCTTTATATGTACTTTGTGTTCTTTCTTTTTGTTGAACTTATAGCTTATGCACTTCATGCTTTGTACTATACCTTTTTTTTTTAACTTTCAGAAAAAAATAGACAATCTTCAAGCATCTAATTTATACAGATAAACAGAAATACCTTTTTTTATTCTTAACCTCTCGTAATAAATCAAACTAAATATGAATAATTAAAATAATAATGATTTATTAACTGAAATAGGAGGGGATTAATCCATTTTTGTAAGCAATGTGCGTTTTGCATATACTCTACCCTCATTTTTCTACACATACAATAACCATTCAGATCAATTTTATTGGACTCATTCTGATCTCAAATGTAATATGATAAATTACCTTTTTCTTCTTCTGTTAGTTTTACGAAAGAACATAGGATATCGATATTTTTCTGTCATTTTAAATCGATTATTTTAGTCGTTAATCAAAAGGATTAACCAAATAATCTTCTGGTTATATTTTTATTATAAGAGCAGAGAAAAGAATGAATATATTTCGTGGAATATACTGTGAAGAGAGATGAGTAATTTATTAAACTAATATTTTCAATAAATAAAATATATCTTCCTACACACACACAAATTGAATAAAATAACATATTAAAAATTAAAAACTGAACGCTGTACATAAATCGCTCAAAGAAAGCTAATTTTCTTTCCCAAAAGAAATTTCAATATCTTAAACGTGTTTATTTAGAACAATTTCTGGGAATAGGGAAAATACAGCTTAAATTTTTGTACGAATAATACATTTTAAGATACAAAACTTTGACTGCAGTTATTTGTTCGCTGATACAGAAGGAAAATTAAATTTCGCTCTTACATGTTCTAATTGAAACACATTAAATTCCTTTATTTTTAAAAACTGAAAAGGAGAATAAAACAAATTTTATAATATTAATTATGTATTCTTCACCATGACGGGATGTCATACTTTATATTTAAGTCTCTATTTAACACTAAATCAGCCTGAAGGATTACGAATCTTATTTGTATATTGGAGAAATTGCCCTGTTCATATCTGAATCGGAAACCTATGACGGTCTCTTCTTAGAAAATAGACGATGCTGTTTCAACAGTTGTACAATTGTATCCTCAACAAAGGAAGGAGTAAATGTACAACACAGGAAAATGTAAGGAGTGGTGGAAAGAGTCAGAGGGAATTTCTGAGAGGTTACGTGAAGAGTGGGGTAGTTAAGTTGCTGTTTCAACAGCTGTGTTGTACAATTGTATCCTCAACAAAGTAAGGAGTAATGTGCAACACTGGAGAATGTAAGGTGTGGTTGAGAGAGACAGAGGGAATTTCTGAGAGGTTGCATGAAGAGTAAGGTAGTTTAGTTTAAGATGTTATATAAAGTTGTAATTTGCTGAGAAAATATTTAATTGAATTAAATATAGGTAGTAATTTCAGATTGAGCTCCATCACATGAATTTTGTGATGACTTCCTTTCTCGTTAATTGAATTGTGCTATCACTTAAATCAGGACCACTGAGAAAATAGCTCAAGTGTCACCCTCAAGTGATGTGCTCCCTGGATTCATCGGCGACTCTTTTCTGTTCTGGTCATCATTCCAACGTTCTTGGATGAATTCATCTATTCCATAATCTAGATTAAATTACCGTGGGAGGTTGGCCATAGTAGTTGAGTGGTCATTTTCGCGAATTCATGTGTGGTCATGCTTCTATCAAATATAGAGCTCAAATCCTGGCGCCACTGAATACATCGACTGATGCACATTTAATTTGTATTTCATACTGGGTTAAAGTGGAAGCTTTGAAATAAAATGGGATTACTGCTTAGTTGGCATCTCTGTCATTTGACTGTGCTTCAAACTCGCCAATAGTCTGCGTGTTTCTTCAAAGGGTGACATAAATTAAAAACAAATTACAGTCACGGGACTTTTTTAATAAATTAGAGATTGTTTTTTGCAGTGTCTAATGGATTGTATACTACCGTCGCACTCAGAAGTTACTCAAGCATTGTTGGCAATGAACCTCGTAATTTTGAACCTTGGTTATTTGACTAAGGACCCTCTGAGCTGGCACCCCACTTCTGCAAACTTTTCCACCGCGCCAACTGATGGGCTGTCCCCTCCATTAGTATGAGAGGGTTAGAAGGAAAACTAGCCATAGTCAAAACAACACAATTTATTTACTATTCTCAACAACAACTCAAATTCAGCAATCTAAATTAAGAAATGCACCAAAAACACTCAATAAATATGGGAGCAATCGTGAGGCAGACGAGATAAATAGTAAACTGGATCACTTAGCACGTCCAGGCAATACACTTTCTTATATTTGAAGATGATTTATAAAGTAATCTCCAATTCAAAAGGATCAAATCCAATTTAACAACTTATTGACCAAATCGTCATTCTTAATATTAATCAAATAATCTACGAAGTGCTCTCGTCTAACTTTATGTTAAACTTCATGCTATTCTTTAGCTTCTAACCTCTCTCTCCTCTAACTCGAAAGTTTAATCTTTAAATACAAGCTTTGAATTGCATAATCACATCTTCTTCGGAGAAAAGTTTTCAACAGAATAATTTTTAAAGACCCATTATTCCCCAAGCGAACTATTAGTAGAAAGAACGCGAATAGATCCGTTACAACACGATGGATCATTTGGGGCATCAGGGCTCGAGCGTACAACTCGACAGAAAGAATTCCATGCATAAGTTCCCATCCATGACCCCTCGCACCGTGGCCCCTTCCTGTTTGTTAGGACATAAATTCAAAAAAATAAGTAGAGAATTATTCATTTTTTAACGAAACATTTCCTGGCAGTTAAAAATTTTCCAAATTACTCGAGCGTGTTTTTTATAAATAAAAAAATTTAATTTCATTATTTTTCCAGATTTTACTTCAATGTGATATATTGTAATTATATTTTTACATTCAAAGTTAAATCTTAGAAGTAAAATTTGTTTCTTAACAAAAATTAATAATAACAATTCTAAGATAAATATCTTAAAGAAAATTGTCTCGCCAAAGCAACAAGATATTTGAAATAGATTACTACCTTGGCCGGAACAGATGTTTTGTAGTTACAGAGACTAATAAATTGAAGCCGATTCGCGTGGTTTTCTTCAACAGAAAGAAAAAGGAGTGAAATTTATGGCGACAGCCTCATGCACAGAATTGGAACAAGAGCAATTCACTCTCATAGCTGTTTGTTTAGAAACGAGATTGTACCGTAAATTTTCTTTCGTGACCTATCTCTTGGAGCATAAATACTGTACAACGTATACTTATAGAATGAGTTAGAAATAACTGTTTTGACCAAATGCAGGGTCTAAAATACGTCTTTATAGTTCGGTGGTATCATAAAACCAGTACAAAACATCTTAACAGAAACATGTTTGGCAAGTCTCACGTAAAAGTGTTTGAAATATCTGTTTTGTTATTATATGTGATCAATTATACAGGCTCTTTTTTGATATTCTGAGCATGACCGGATCTGACAGACCTATTGTAAAAGTGTAAATAGGCAAAATAGGCTGTTTAAAATAGTTCTCATATAATGTGGCTTTAGATTATTATTAGTGTATTTCTGCTTTTAGTAAATTCTCAATTATGTAATATTGTATTACTATTTAGTATACAGCTCTTATTTATGAACCCAGAGTTTCTCAAACTGTGGGGCGCGACACCCCAGGGGGTGTGATAACCCATCGAGGGGGAAGGGCACAAACCCATTGAGATACTGTGAGGGGGGGGGGCACAAACCTATCGAAAAGTTAAAAAAAAACATTATCTGAAAATATTATTAATTCACTGAAAGGAAGCAAAACAAAATACATTCTGACATGATAAAAAAATACGCATTTACACTGTTATGATATATTTTTTAATGTATCAGTGCTGCATGTATTGGATAGTTAATTTAACAATACCAAGTTAAGAACAAATTTAACAATTAACAATAGAATGTCACATATAAAATTATATAAAAAATTTAATACTTAGTATCTTTATAATTAAAGCTGTATTGTAACTTTAGTGTTGAAGTACATTATTATATTAAATTCAATACATTGTTATAATATGGATGGAAGGAGGGGCGAAGGTAATTATGACTAAAAATTGAGTCGCAAATATTGAACGTTTTAAAAGCGCTGTATCAACCCATCCTTATGGTATATCTATAAATTGTTTGTTGAAAATTGCGAATGGCTTAAGGGTCTAATAAATGCATTTAGTATGCCTTTTAGTTTTGAATTGCAGTCAGGAGACGTGGTTGACATACAAAGGAAGAGGTTTCATAACAGTCGGTGTGCATGTCATATATGATCCTATAAAGTACTTCCAGATGTAATGCAATTTTGGTACTACAAATTGAACTCGATCTTGAAGTTCTCACACATGTGTTGTGAAAGTTTAGAAAAGCATTGTATATATATACTTTTAATATTTTGTCCTGTTTGGAATTAATCTGAATATGTTGCTATACAGTTATTAATCTGCAATTCAGTTGTCCTTCCGTTGTCTTCAATGTCTTCCCGTTGGGGATGGTGTGAAAGTTACAACGCAAGGTCTAGCTCAAATTTCATCCTCGTCATGTGACCAAAATTCAAAATTATGAGACCGATCGCCAATTCCTCTCTTGTTGTTTCAGAGTGCAATGTAAGATGAACATCTCAACTCTTCAGTTATAATACAAGAATAAAAAGATCCGTACTACAGCTGAGCGACTTGTATAGTTCTATCACAATTAATTTCAAGAGTTAATGGCCACTGCAATTTGGCCATGGTCATGGTTATAAGCCATGATTAGAGTCATGGTCATGAGCTCGTGTTCTTATTGACGTGGAGTAAAATTTTAGAGAATGGGACGACAACTTAGGTGTCGTCATTTGATTGTGGTTCAAAGTTAAGAGATCCATCAACAATAATCCTCTTGTTATTTCTAAGAGCAATGTTAATGAAAAGTCAATCAAACGCAGATTGTTATGTTTTCAGCAGCAATATAAGTTTTTTTCATCAATTTTACATAAAATATCACAAGTATAATACTCAATGAAAGCCCACTGGCTGATTGGTAGCGTATTTTGCTTCCCCGCACAGGTCCGGGGTCCTATCCTTGAGCTACTCAAGGTCGACTCAACCTTTCATCGCTTCAATGGGTCGATAAATGAGTGGCAAGCTTTTTTAGGGACTAAGCACTGGGGCTTTCGCTTCAGACAAATCACCTGATTGGGGCATCTGCTCATGCACCTCAGCGCCCAATGGTCAAGTATACTGAGATGGGCACACAGTATGATTGGCCCTCGTGGGCTGTTGCGCCACTGAGTTTAGTTTATAAGACTCAATATTTTGCTTTCGTACTTTTCCTCTTTTCAATTTCTTGAATATCAAAACCAATTTGTCGTTTAAAGGAATTGTATTCCATATAAATGTTTCTCCCTATAGTAATATATCTTCCAAGCCAACCTCAATAAACAAACCTTATTAATATCCTTTTTTCATTTATTTTTTAAATAACTTTTAGCCTTAACAAAATCTTTGCCAAATATCAAGTTTTTAGAACAACATCACAACTGGGCAATATATCAACCATCCCTTATTTGCAACCCACATACGCTCCCACATAAAAAGGGAATCTTGCCCCTAGACCTTCCATGCATAGTGCCGAAGAAGTGGGTCGTTGTTGTTGTTCTCCACTGCCATTTCTCCGGATCTGAAGATTTAAAACAGGTCGTTTTCCAGCCAGGGCGGTCGATGGGGCATCCGGACATTTATGGTCGGACGTAACAGCGGTCACTCTTCCGGTCAACACGATTCCATTTAGTCTTCTCTCACCTCCCTCGCTTTCCTCCTACAGAGCTCATCTTTTTACGCATCCCGTCGAACAAAAAACTCACTATGCATGGGCGGCACGTTCGGACGCGCCCTATAAAACTCACCCTCCCGAAGGTTTTAAAGCCCCTGCACAGGACAGTCACGCGCTTCTCAAGCGCAAGATAAAGATCCAAAAGTCAGGAAAGGAGAAATATATACGCCCCGCCGTAAAAACTGGTGAATCGTAAAAAGCTGCTAGGGGAAATATAAGTTTTCGGCGGTTGCATATTTCCACAGCCGCGTGCCGTCATAAAATAAATAAGTAAATATAAATATAAACACAACTCGAGGGGGGGGGTATATGGAATAGTTAAAAGTCGTTAAGGAATGTGTTCATTTTCTTTTGTGTTCTTATTTTTTTTCCTTCCCTTCTTTTTTACATAATCGTTTTCTCTAGAAATAAGCCCCTGTGATCGTTACGCTGCTCTTTATGGCGCTTTCCAGGGCTGTCTTTGTGAAAAGCCCTTGTGTTTGCTAAAAGCGGGAATAATAATGTGTCGCCCCAGAAAATGAAGTAAGTGCTCACCGCCCGAGAAGAATATTTAGATGCAAATGCTCGGCCGCTGAGGTTACGCGCGCATAAAATAAAACCGTCCTTTTGTATTTGGCGCATAAATTTCAAAAATCTGCCACCCTCTTATCTTATCCAAAACACCGACGGCGCATTTTTTTTATAAAGAAGAATTTTTTTCTTTTTTTTACAGCTTGAACAAAAGTGTTCGGGTTCATGAAATATGTTTAAAAAAAATGTTCGACTCTCAGAGAGTCGCAAATTATAAGCGATAAGGGATTCTAAATTTTTCAAATGGTTCATATCTCTTGTCTAATAAATTTTTAAAGCGTACTTTAATGTCCTGGAGTCAAAACGGGTGCTTTATTTTTTTTTATTCTGCAGACAAGTGAAATACATCTACTTTCCAGACATGTCCCGAGCAGTGACGTGATAGTGAGCTAGGGTAGTTAAAAAACTGAATCACTTCAGTTCTTTTTAAGGTATTAAGTGGATAAAAGTTTTTCTCGAAAAAAAGATTCTCGATGTCATTTTATTTTTTTTTCCTGTAGAAGAAGATTACTGTCTATCACGAATACCAAAAAAGATATCAAGGAAGAAGGATGATAATTACCCTCCAGCAGGACTTTTTAATCACATTATCAGTTTCCCAATTTTGAAGTAATTTTTTTAACGAGGTATATATGTAAGGATAAGTTTTAAATTTTTACATTGCTCCATTAACATTAATCTACAATTATGCGACTACTTACTGGTAATGGACCTCATATATTTCTTAACACAATCCGTTGAAGAGGCGACACTATGCCTACTGAATATGATATATTTGTCAAAAATAGTTAAGATAAATTATTATGAATGAGAAAAACTTGACGCCCCTCAAGAAATACAGCGGTTACGTGCCCTAGGCCTAATATCATTAAAATTATTTTCAGGTTGCTATAAACTTTAAAAAAAACTATCAGGAGACCTCAAATTCGCCTACAAATTAGAAAAGAGGTCACATGATTTTTAATATCAAAAGTTGTAAGGATCCTGCCTGAGCTCCTAAAGGTGTGGGAGAATTGGATGGAAGACTAGCCATACCTCAAAAACAGTCCAATTTATTTACAATATTAACCACAACTCAGATTCAGTCGATCAGGAATAAGAAAAGCACCCAATTAATAAATCTGAAGACAACAAGATACGCGAGCTATGAGAACACTTTAAAGTTTAATATACTTACTTAATTTAATATTTCTGACTTCTTTCCTATTTAATCTAGATTCAATCTCCAGCGGAAATTCGTCACCTTAAGTAATTCAATTATCAAATATTAAATATCCACGATTCGCATTCAATTTAAATAACACAGTCTATCCTATCTCTCTCTAACCTGAAAGCCTAGACAATATATAATAGTCCTAATTTACATATTCACGTTTTCTTCTTCGGGGAGGAGTTTTATAATGAAATAATTTTAAAGACCAGAAATTCCCCTAGAGGACTGTTAGTTAAAAGAGCCGTAATAGAACCGTTACAGGTGAAATTCTACTGGCAAAAAAATCTTGTTTTTCGGTCCACAATGGAATAACTAAGTCGACACATGAGCTGACTTCCTTCTCTCTACATCTACACTATTTCCAAAATAGGATTTTTAACTCCGACGAATTTAATGTGGGTAAGTCTCTATACAAGATAGTCTTTGAAAAAATTATTCTTGAACATGTTATAACTCTACCAATCAGAATACTATAGACTTTAAAGAGCCAGTCAAGCGTGTTCCTCGGTGTTTTAACACGTTACAACTGGAGTACATAATGGTTTTCATCACCAACATCCTAATCGTACCTCTGGCGACGTGAAATCGATTTAAACCAAACTAATAGTAGACAGTATTTTAGCTAGTATAATAATGGATTCGCAATATCAATGAATAGAAGAGTTAGTATAAGGCCATAGATTCTAACATAGCAGAGCATATTAAATCTACCTGGACACAAAATTGTCGTATTGGTGTTGAGGCAGTGCTTCTCAAACCTTCAATATTTGTGACCCAATTTTCAATTATAATTTTTATCGCGACCCCTTCCATATAATAACACAATAATACTATACTTAATTCAATAATACTATAATAATACTATAATTCAATAATACTATAATAATACTACAATTCAATAATACTATACTTAGACGCTAAAGCTATAGTACGACTTTAACCTCTTAAGTGCCACCGGCGTATATAAACGTCTCACTCAACCAAAGCAATAATTGCCCTGGACGTATATATACGTCTTACCTAAATACGATCTGCTCTCCATAAAATTATTCCGAAAGCTTTGAAATGCAATAAAAGGACCTTTGTAATGCTTGCGCAGGATTTACTTATTTCAGAGAAGGTTTTACTTATTTACTTACCCCCACCCCCAATACATCACATACGTGCGCCCACGTGGCATTGGGGAACGAATCTCGCAACTTTTACTCGGCAGTTAAGGGATTAATTATAAACCGTATAAATTATCAAGATAAGTGCTAATTTCTGTAAAAATTTTATATATGACAAGCCCATGAGGTCACTTGTAATTATTAAACTTGTTCTTAACTTAGTATTGTTAAATTAATTATAAAATACATTGTTCAATACCTATACATTTATGAGTGTATTATATCAGTGCAAATGTGTATTATAAATTTTACTATGTCAGAAAGTATTTTGTTTGTTTACTTTCAGTAAATTAATAATTTTTAAATAATCTTTTGTTTTCAACTTTTCAATATGCTCACGCCCCCCTCGTAGAGCTATCACGCCTCTCTAGGGGGTAACGCCCCATAGTTTGAGAAACTCTGTGTTGAGGGAATTTTGAAAGTAGGGTCAGATCTCAATCACGTCAGTTGACCATGAACCAAATTTTTTAGTATTTCATCCACAGTCATCATTTTTCTTCCTATGAGACAATATCTTAAATCCACAGAGAAGCAGTTCTTAAACTGTAGTCTACAGACCACTGGGGTCCGCATATGTTTCATCAAATCTTCCCTTATTTATAGAATCTGAAAGGTCTCGTAGTAAAAATGAAAGATGTGCCATCCTAGACTAGATGACTAAATATCTGTATAAGTAGCAGAGAAAGTCATAAGATTAATAAGGAAACTTTAAATCTCTCTGCCATGTGTGTGGAGTCAGGGAGGGGTGTTCAAAATCTTGGTGGGTCATGATGTCAGACTAATACATAAAGGAGGGGGACGGCTGACAAAAGTTTAAGAACCGCTGCCATAGACCAATGAAATAGACTATTGGCAAAGAACCAATCAGATATCAAATCTCACAAGAAGTTGACATTAACGCTAGTTTCTGACTCTCCTATAACCTCATTATCCCCTTAAGTCAGAGCCTTCAAAATTTCTTAAATTTGTGGCTACGAACACCGGGAAGTCAGGGTCACTAATTGGTAACCGATGTTGTTTCTGCTGATCCCAGTCCTGTTTCAACTCACCGTATTGAACGAGTGAATATAAACGTCACACTGTTCTACTACTCTAGGACTTTTGGCGACGGACCTCGGACTTTTGAACCATGATCAAGTGACGAAGATCACACCTGGGCAGCCCCCCCTCTCTGAACTGTCACACCACACCAACGGGAGGACGTTTGAGCTCTCGACAGATTTAATGTTCATCGCTTCCCTGCATGGCGGGTCTTCAGCGTTACTAGGCTCGAACTCAAGTACGCCACCCACGAGTTCATTACCTTGACCACTAGGCTGACACGGCCCCACCATATTAAAGAAAGGAAACTAAACTCAATGGCGCATTAGCCCATCTCATTGAGCACTGAGGTGCATGAGAAAATGTTCCGTAGGTGATACGTATGACGAGAAACCCCATTGTTCAGTTCCCAAACAATTTTGGCATTCATTTATCGAGTCACTGAAGGGATGAAAGGCTAAGTCAACCGTGCCCACCCCGGAGATTGAACCCCGGATCTGTGGCACCGAAACGCAATCTGCTACCACTCGGCCAATGTGTGAGATTCATTAAAGGTAATAATTTTTAAAGGTAAACTTTGATGCATGGTAAAATCTATCAAATGTTTTGAATCCTCACGTAAGCACAGTGTGGAATGGGAAAAAGGGAATGCCTAGGTTAAAAATTACGAGGACCGTCATCAATGGTCTTCGTGCGGCTTTGAAGCGCGATGTAAGTAAAAAATCAATCAATAAATTCAAATGGTTTTTGAAAAAAAAACTAAGTTACCGCACTAAATAGTAATTAAAATGTACGGTATGTTTTTTGAAAATTCCGTAATTATTCTATTTCTTTAACTATACCTAAAAAATTAACTTTTTTTTACTTTCATACTTATATTATCTCTTCAATTATACCTATAAGAAACGACCCAAAAGTTATATTTTTATTTCAGGTGTGGCATCGTTAAGGGTTAACTAAAATATCATAAAAGATGACGAGACGGCCAGAATAGTTTTAAAGCATCTTATCTTTTACAGAAATTAATTAGCAAGAAAAACACATACTTTTATCACATAAACTATGTGTATATAAGGAAATAAGCTAACACACTATACTCATTATTATGCTAATTTCCTATTTAAATCTCTTCATTCAAAAATGTCTTCAAGGCTTAAACTCACTTTTCTAAAAATTGCTTAAAGCCTCTATTAAATATCTTAAATGTATTCTGAAAATTTTACATAAAAGCTTTTTTTACGTAAAAGCTTTCGAGTCTTATAAATTTTAGTGTATGGACGATTAGAGAAAAATTTCAAATATTTATTTTCTCTTATGCATCAAATATTCTTTTGATACGGAAATATTAATGAGGTGTTTTAATAATAAAAATAGTTTCATTGTTCCTTTTGAAACTAAAACTTTCTCATCTCCATTTTGTGAAAAATACAATAAAAAGAAAACAACGAAAATTTGAAAATATATCTCCTTTAAATCACAGTAAATAAATCTAAAAAGTAAAATTGCAAGTAAACACAAAATTTATTTTTAAACTTATGAAATGCTCAAAATATTTCCTAGATATTTTATTTTCATATATTTGGTTTTATCCCCTGATATTCTCATTCTAGATTTATTTGCTTTTTCCTTTACTTTTGTTACTTTAGACAACTATATACAAAGATTAAACAAAGAAAAGTTAAAAATAAAATAAATTATTTTATTCTAAGCTGTTCCATAAATTAAATCAAAGCTTTCTTAAATTTCATCGTGTATCTAAGTTGGTTGGAAGCATCAGCCAACGTCAAACGAAATGTCTATCTTCGCTTAAGGCGCTTAAGCCCAAAGTATAGCATATTTCAGTTAATACTGCAGTTTTTACAAAAACAGAAATAGAACTTTTCCGTTAAATGGGTATAGGCATCCAAAATACTTCCGCGAGAATACCAACCACACAGTGAGCATCCTCGGGACTTGTCTTCAAATATATTTTGCCAAAAACCTTCAATTCTCCCTATTTCAAACTAGACGCAAATTTAAAGTAACTCACAGCTTATTTCAAAGAATAGTTACTGATTATATATCAGTTATAGGCTGGAGTACCTGTTATTCATACGGATAGATTCGTAAAATGAAATTCAATATATAATCCAACTATATATATAAGTGTAAGATTTTAATATTATTTTTCAATATACCGATCTCTCCTTATGAAAAATTTCCCATGAAGAAATTCTCAGAAGTTAGAACAGACCGTGACGTCATGTAACCGGATATACGTCAGAACTATGCGTTACGGAAAAGGAAAGAAAGATGAAAAAGAAAAGGAGCCAAAAATTCACTTCCTAATTGAATAACTAAAAGTTATATACTTAGTCCTTTTTCGAGGCTTATGAACGTTAATTCTTTCAAGGCTCAAAATCCGCATGTTGGAGGGGTGTGGAAATTTGTATAGTGAGTGACGTCTCAGGTGTCACCCTCATCACTTACCCCGAGAATTAAAATTACGACCTCCAATAACTCTGATACAGCTTCAAAACTGTGACAGGTCGTTGATAGAAATCAAATCATTCGCATGCTCGTGCGCAATTATTTCGTGGCAATGTTAAAACTTGAATAAATTATTGATATAATCATCCAAAATAAATTTCGCGCCAAGCTTGGCGAGGATTGCTAACTAACTGAAAAACACCAAATATGATATTCTTACGGTGGACTTTCCTTTTATATACTTGTGCAAATATTATTTCAGTTTTGCTATTCAAACTTCTCGGTATAATCCATCGAATGTATTTTTAATGTAAAATATACTACCTCGACTTCAAAAAAAAAAACTGAAAAGTTCCACACGCTCTCTACATTATTACAATGTATGTTTTGTACGATAAATAAAAAAAACCTTTCAAATATATTCTAATCAATTCGTCCAAACATTCTTAAAAAAAAAAAAAAAATTTTTTTCAAATCAATGTATTGAATGAATGGAAAATATTTACTGTAATATATTATTTGGGCAAAATATATGAAAGGAGAATATATTTCTTTAAAAAAATTCTTTTAAAATCAAAGTCTGTCAATTTTTCTTTTAAAAAATAGAAAGAAAATTCTTTTAAAATCAAAGTCTGTGTATATATACTAAATTTTTGATAACAATTTTCTCACAACTCTCTTTTTTAATCCATTTCGTCTTTTCCGACGTTTCGTACTTCTTTTTTAAAAAATGTGTTTCTCATTCACATGATTTTTTTCTCTCTCGTGTCTTTTTCTTTGATGGGATTTCTAACATTTTGGAACATGTTTGTCAAATAAAGAAGTATGATTTTACGCCATACATTGAAGACTGATAAAAAATATTTGTGTCGTTGAATGGTGATTTTTTTTCCTCAATGAATCTATTTCTATGGTCGATAAAGATTAGAATTTTCAACTTTTACATTAAAAATATGTTGACTCGGGCGATATTCTAAAATATTTTGTTAGTTTTAGTGTAATGTATCCATTCTATTCAAAGCTTAAAAAATGAACTATTATAAATTAACATATTGTATCAAAATAACCAAATATGATTCGTGTATCTGTTTACTTATAAAACATTAATGATTACTTCTTTCTGTCTCTTTCAAAAGTATATATAGAGACGCTTCTCCTATATTTCTTATATTCTTGAGCTTTTGTTAAACGAAATGCATACTTTGAGATAGTATGTTATTCTTTAAATTTTTAAAACTTTCTCTTCAGAGAAGAACTTGTATATAACTGAAACAAGAATCAGCTCTCTCGATCCTTACTGTAGTCTTCAACAGGGACATCTCAAGACTTCTTGAGGCCCTGGGGCCCTACGCAAAAGTAGGCCCTGGGCCCTACAGAAATGTAGGCCCCACATATGACCGTTAAAAGTAAACAGTATACAGCATAAGTTGTTAAATACTCGAACAGACAATAACCCGAAACAAATAAATGTGCATCATGATTTACAATCACACATACCAGCTCGACCGACTGCCGCCTTTTGACTGAATAAGTAATGGTGGTGTAAGGTGATAGACCTAGGCCTGTTCATGGACGACGGTCATCACATGTAGCCGGTATACCAGCGTTTCTCAAACTGTGGGGCGTACCCCTCTAAAGGGGCGTAATAACTCAACGAGGGGGGCGCGAGTATATTGAAAAGTCGGAAACAAAGGACTTTTAAAAAAAACTATTAATTTACTAAAAGTAAGCAAACGAAATACATTCTGACATAATAAAAAATATGAAATAAACATTTACACTGATATAATACACTTATAAATGTGCACACTGTATTTTGTAGTTATACTGCACAATGTATTTTATAATTAATTTAATAATATTAAGTTAAGAACAACATTAATAATTGCCAATGACCCCATTGGTTCGTCATATATAAAATTATATACAAAAATGAGTACTTATTAAGATAATTTGTATAGATTATAATTAATCCCTCTCAATTGTCATTTAAAAGTAACGCGATTCACTCCCCAATGCCACCGTTTCCACGAAGGCACGCGTATGTGATGTATTGGGGGAGAGAGAAAAGGAACAAATACGCAAATCCTCTGAAATAAATAAATCCTTCACAAACACTGTCAAGGTCCTTGTATTGCATTCAAAAGTCTTCGGAATAATTTTATGGATAGCAGTGCACAGAAAAAATCTTACTTCGGGAAGACGTATATATACGCCGGCAATTAATGTTTGGGCTGAGCGAGACGTTTATATACGCCGGTGGCACTTAAGAGAAAGTCGTATTGTAGCTTTAGCACCAAAGTATAGTATTATTGAATTGAATACACTGTTATTGCACGGGGGGAGGCGAGGAAAATTATAATTGACTATTGGATCGCAAAACATTGAAACTTTGAGAAGCACTGCAGTACACATATCGTCCGAAGTTCCAGTTTTTTGGAGATTACGACCGGAAATAATATTTGACCTTTGAAATTATTCGAATTATGATCTTCTTAAGGCCGAGTCGAGAACGAGACGAAGCCTCATTGTGGCTGAGGCCCTAGGCCCGGACTCTGCTAGCCCATGCCTTAAGACGTCCCTAATCTTCAAAAGGATTTACAGGATGATTTTTTTAAACTGACACTATTCATAACCACCTGTAGCTCTATCTACCAAAGAATTGACTCCAAACTTGGCATGGAGACGATTAAATGTTATGGGAAGTAAAATTCCAAGGGAATTCTAAAAATCACTGATAGGGGTATGTCATAAAAAGAAAATAATAACTGACACAAAATAACAATGAAATATTATTCACAACATTCACTTCCACGGCAAGGAATTCGACCACATTCAACGTGGCATTGTTTTCAGAGACTACACCGTACATTATCTGCTCAACATTTCTTACGACCATTTGCAACATGTGTAAAGAATTACTATTCCTCCTTCCCTCTAACCCGGCTAGATGTGTAGAAGAAACTAAATGATCAGACGACATGATGAACTCAAATTATTTATTTATCTCTATATTTAACACAGACACAATCACACTCTTATTAAGATAAACTTGATCAACTAGAGTACGGAGGTGAGATAAGATAGCGTGGGGACAATATCTACGATCATGAGAATCTATACTTATAATAATTTATACAAAGCTAGATTTAAGAAGCTTGTTAATGATTTAACTCTCTAACTTCTATTTAAACTAAAATTACAGTACCCGAATTCTTGCAATTCTTTAATTATTCGACGTAGCCTTGAACACTAATAACTTCAGCACTTCTTATAGATTCCAACTTCACGCGTCGTACACTGTTTACGTACTATTTCCGGATTGCTAACTTTTCAATAATTCACTTCACATCCGAGCTATCCTCACTTTACTAATTTCCAATTCTCACTTCACTAACCATCGATTCTCACTTCACTAACTTTCGATTCTCACTTCACTAACCTTCTAAAACGCTCACACAATACAGAATATATATATTAAACTTAATCCCATGCGTCTCGCTCCCGTCAAATTCACGGGGTGAAATTTTTTTCTGTATTCCTCGTGCCAGTGATATTTCCGGGTTGAAGTGTTGAAAAGTACCTCGCCAAAAAAAAAGCTTCAAACTATCTATATTTTAAGACCGAAATATTGTTTATTTCTTAATCTATACACCAGATTATTTGTATGTAACATGTTTACTGATAATTATTTAATTTTTTAAACTAATGTCAGCACAATCAAATATATATATATTAAGGATACGTTTTTGTAATTTTGGGTCAAGTACTTAGTTACACTCTTTCTGAAAACACGCAAGTTACGTTCTCTGATAAAAAAACATACATTTTTTAATATTGTATGCATTATAGAGTTAGAGTCAAGAAGTGAATCAGATTCTACTTTTAGTACTTTTTTGTCACTGACTGCAATAAAAAATATGGGAGCAGTAGACATTGTAGACCAATATATTGAAGATTACTCTATTGCTCGAAAAAGAGATAAGAAGTATATAATATAAGAAAATATTTTTTTTATTTGTTAGATCAAACTATTTTGAACTCGTACCTTATTTACAAAAAAAAGGAGGCAAAAAATCATATTTGATGTTCAGTTTATCTTTAGTAGATGAATTTTTGAAAAGTATTCTGTATCCGAAACCACTAAACAAAGAGGCCGGCCAAGCTTGGAGAATAACCCCAACCGTTTGATTGAAAGACATTTTACTAGACAGATACCTCCAACTGATAAGAAGTGGCAACCATCAAGAGAATGCGAAGTTTGTTGTTCCAAAAGAGATGCAGAAAGGAAACTCAGTACTACTGTCCAAGTAGTAATGTTGACCTTTGCATCTCAAGCTTTGAAATTTATCACACAAGAAAAAAATACTAATGTTTATTTATATTATGCATAAGTGGAATAAAATTTTCATTTAATGTTTAAAAATGCATGTTTTTTTTCTTTGTTGGAAAACCAACATTCAGTGATTATAACACTAAATATTTGCTTTACTTAAAAATTAAATTTCGAATTTCAAGCTAAAAATTAATCCAAAAATTAAAAATGAATACATATATTGAACATGTACTTAGTTCTATAAAGTTTTCTTGAATAAAAAATAGGCACTTTTAGGACCGTTTTCTTCAAAATTATCCGATCGTTAAAGGGTTAATTTGTATAATCCGGTTTTCTTATCTTCGGTGAAGGTTGAAAGAATGCTTTCCCTAAAGGAATCTCCAAGGAGTTAGTGAGAGGACGCGTATAAATCCGTCACACATGTCACGAGGAGTATTCCACACTGTCTGTGATATGTGTACCAATAATGATTCCCTGTGGTAAGTCGACGATAATAGTTGCACAACATCTGTTATCACTTCTTCTGATACAGATTTACGTCCTCTGACTGGACGAATTGTCAGCGACTCTGTTTCTTCGAACTTCTTAATCCTTCCTTTCAAAGCATGAAGCAATAAAACCCCTTTTCGAAGTTTCTATTGAGCTCTAAGTACACGAAGAGTAGTGGATGATTAAAATAAGAGCTCATATTCACTTCAGGGGTCACAGGGGCGTTAATTTTGTCTGGAGGGATGAAAATATAAACAATTTTCAAGCAGATATGTCTTTTAAGTTTAAATTAAATAATTTGAATCTTTTACACATTATTTACAAAGGATTATGGTTTCAAAAAGGTACAAAATGTTTGAAATATAAGCATAATTTTTAAAAATTATAAGCATATGCAAATAAGAAATAATTTTGCAATAAATATTAAGTAATTTTTGCGTTGCGCACGTTTTTTTCTAAAATAGTGTGGGGGTGTCGGCCTTCTCGGCCTCCCTCGCTCTCCGTCTTGCCTGGCTAAAGGTCTGGGGGGAAACAAAGCATCACCAGCAACTTCCATAATAACAATTAGTTTTATTTATCTTCAAATACACTTAAACAATCACAAGTGAAACTACAAAAGGAAACCTAGGAGTGATATATAAAGCGTTATCTAATCTCAATAACCAACTCTAAGTAAACCCGACTACGTGAACTAGACAAGGAGAATAAGCGCTAATGAACCGATAACTAATTCTAATTTTATCTATCTTAGATACTCAATCTAATAATTTAATATCTTAGCAATTACTTTCTTGACCCACGCTATGTTTGTGAATGAAATATTCTAATATTCCCACTTACGTAACAGCTCCCCGGCTCCTTCTATCTTACACCTCCAAAACCTAGACTTTATATATTCAAACTAATTTAAATATCATGGTTTCTTCTTGAAAGGCTGTGAATTAATGTGAATGCTAGCCCCAAAGTTTCCCCAAGAGGATTAGTAGGAAAATGACGCGAATAGATCCGTCACAATAATAGCTTTTGATGTATAAAACTTTATAGATTTATAAAATGTATCATTCTCTTTAAACCCTACTAATTTAAGAATAATATATATGTTTTGTATTTCAAAATATTTGAAAAATATTAAATTTTTTTTAAAAAATTTGAAAATGTAATTTTTTTTATTTTTAAAAACTACAATTTATTGTTCTATTTATTTAAAAATACTACGGTATAATAAGGATACATTTAACTTCATAAATCAACTTATTGCTAGTAATTAAAGCTATACTTTAGAAAATAGCATGCTCAACATAAAACTTAATTAATATTTTTCATAGAAATATTTCCTATTTTCATATGCTTATAATTTTTGAAATTATGAATATATTTTAAACATTTTACACTTTTTCTGAAGCCCCATTCCTTTATAAATAACATGTAAAAGATTCAAATTACTAAATTTGAATTTCAAATAGTTATATATATTCGAATATTGTTTATATTTTCAGCCCTATATAGAGAAAGTTAAAACCCGAGACCCCTTCAACTGAGAATACTTTTCTTCGGAGTTGTCTACAATTTTTTACTACCCAAATTACAGGCCCGGTTGTGGCATATGAAAGCATAATTTTTTGGATTTTGCTTTCATATCCGTGTTTTATGCTGATTCTCGTTTTGATAAGCTTGGGGGGACTTGAATTCTCCTATAGGCGATATTTTGGAAATATTTTTTTAGCAGGATCTTAATTTCACGTATCATTATTAGTCTAGATACCAAGTTTAGTGCCCTTTGCGGTTGTTAGATCGAGATAAAGGCAGCTCTGAATAGTGCCAGTTTTTTTTTAAAAACCTGTATGTCTTCTAATCGTATTTCCCGTTAATAAAATATTTTTATTTAATTTGATATTTGTTTTAAGGTATCCAACTACTTGCGACAATTTTTTTTTTAAAAAAAATTAAAATATGGAGATTTTTTTGTTGTTTTTAGATTTATTTAGTACATTTTAAGAAAAATATGCTAACATTTAGAAGAGAAAAAGAAATTACTATTACTAAAATGGGGGGGAAATTGGTAAAAATTTACTAAAAATAACATAAACACGGCCCATTTTGTATCAAAAGTTTATGAACAAATTTTCAATTTTGCTGTGTTGCTATGTTATTCGTTTTTTAAATGACCTTCAGGCTAAGAGATATTTTAATTTTTACAAAACTAAAGTACTTTATCTTAGTTATTATATGAAATTGCTTAAGATAACAGAGATAATATTAACACTATAAATTTTGTAATAAAACAGTGATTGAAAAATTTGAAAGTTAAAACATTTCTACTATTACACAGAATATACACAAAAAAATTCAGTTAGTTATTTTCAAAACTTTTTTGCAATAGCTGTTCCTGTTTAAGCATTTTATATAAAAAAAACACTTTTCGAGTGAAACGCGTTTTAAAGTATGACATCTTGCTTAAAGTAATGGCATCTGTTTTCACTAAAACACTTGTAATTTTTGTTCTAGTGAACGGAAAATAATAAACTTGGCATTTTTTTAAAGCTAATAAGATGACCTAAAAATAAAAACATAAAAAATTTCAATCATTTTTTGGCAAAATTCACAATTCTAGGTTAGTCGGATACCTTAAGTACAAACTCTAGTGTTGTAGTAAATGCTGATTTTTCTTTAAGTTGAAAAAGTATCATCGAAACAACAAATAACTGTCCATCAAAGTAAATGTTGTTATTGAAAGGTTCCTGAAAACAGAAGGAATTTCTTCAGAATAAGATTTGATCAAAGCGCAAAAAAATTTGCTTCTTCACTTTCACTTATAGCACGTGTGGTGTGTTTCAAATTATTCTGCTTATTTAAAAAATTTCTCATAAAACATTTTTTTTTCTATTTTTCGATTCAGAATCAATATTTTTAACAGCAATACTTGTATTAAATTTGTTTTGAATAAATACGCGCGTTAGTTAAGTTTATTCTCGAATAGTGCTTATACGTACTTGTCCTACAGTAACTGAATTATTTTAATTACAATCCGCATAAGCTTTGCAATCTATGACCAAATATACTGAAAAAAAACATGAATCATTTTCTTCTTTATAAATTATTTTATATATTTATATATAAGTCATATTGGCTTAAATTTGTAATCTTCACATACTACAGAAATCTAAGCATCCAGCGCGAAACTCAAAAAATTTCATAAAAACACTAAAATAAACTAAAATTTCAAATATATATAAGAATAATATTTTTATCTCGAAATGTGTTTTCGTTGTTTCACAAAGTGTAATTTGTGATTCATTCAAAACAGAATATGAGTAAAATTTATCTAAAGTCTTAAAAAATTTAGCATCCTAATACCAATTAAAAGACAAATAATAAATAATAACAAATAAAAATACAAGAAATAAAACTCGGTTGTTTTAAAAACAAAATATTTAATTTCAAGTTAATTTTATAAAGATTATTTATGCTCACATAAATCCATAAGAAAAAAGTTATATTAGAAATTTTCTAAATTAACATTACACTACTTTTAAAGGTTTTAATTTTTTTTTATGAATACTCTGTTTTATCGATTTGTTCAACAAAGTAATATTTTTAAAGAAAAAAAGGAATAATTCCTACTAGAAAAGACTCGTTCCGCTTTGAAATCTAATCAAATCTCAAATGAAATTTCATTTTATAAAAAAGAAAAAAGCGCGAATAGGAGAGAGAGAGATACTCAGCAATTTTGACGCTTTTTTGTGATTTTACTAATCAACTTGTACGTTTCTAAAATCAAAAATAAAATAATAAATTATTTCATAATGAGTTACTCGGTATTTTTTTCCATTCCTTTCTCGAATTCTTTGTCTTGCAAATTTTATAACCGAGTTTCTTTCTTTCCGCTATGATTTTTTTCCCATGATTCCAAATACAGCATTAATATTCTCGAATCAAAGTGTAGAAAATTGCCGCTTTGATCAAACAAATTTATTTGCTGATGCGTATTCTGCTGAACAATAATTGTCTTCAACCACACACACAAACATGCCACAGTATACGAGCGAAAAAAATCATTACATTTATTTTACATTTTTTTTTCAAGTCTTTCCATTTTAAACCCAATATCTCTTTTGCAGCGTCGGCGTTATTTTTTTTTTTTGCCTCTTTCCTCTTTTGCTTATTAATATTTAATCCTGTTCGCTTTACTTTTTCGTTTTTCATTTTTCCAAAATTCGAAAACGCAGAGAATAATTAAATGCGATTTCACACTCAACCGTACCGAGAAATTGGAGAAGGAAAAAAAATTATTAAGATGTTCTTTTACATTTTAATCCTCTTTCTGTATCAGAATTGATTTCTTTTTATGTGTCTTTTAGAAAAGTTCACTAAATGACTTTACTGGGGAGCATTCTTTTTCCTCCAGTTCTGATGTGTCGAAGCACATTAAATTTATCCATACATCTACCCCTCTTTGCTTTTTTTCCGGACTTTAATCCAGTTGAAGGAGATGGATAAAAACATTTTTCTAACGCGTCTTTGCAGTTTTATCTTTGTATATTCTTCATCAAATTCGCAGCAAAAACAGTAATTAATTACTGGTGCAATTAAATGAGCCCTCAATTAATTAGCATCGACCGAGGAAAGTAAAAAATGTCTTTTCTGCCTACGATATGAGTGAATTATGATACATAATTGTGCTATTCATATCATCTTCGGATCATGAATGATTGAAAATAATAAATACTCTCCTTCTCTCTGCGTGGTGAGGGCGTGCGGAATTCAATTTTATTTTATTTTAATTTAAATCTCCTTCTGAAGCAACAAGAGTGCTATTGGCTCAAGAGAGACAAGTTTACATATCACGTTTTCACAAAAATAAAATACAATCTTTTTGTTAATATTTGCTGCAAAGGACACATTTGTACTTATTTATGGAATATCTCCTTTTTCATATAAAATAAATTACATTTATTCAAAAACAACTTGTCCGCTTCTTATGAAACATTGTCATAAATCTCATCATAATTCACAATGCTGAAGGAATTCATATTGCCAGCTTTTCGATGATTTGAGTTATTTTCGTAATTGCATCATATATGGTGTTATTGCAATTGCAAAAGCTTATGAATAACCAAAAACTATCTCTGTCCCTCTCTCCGTCTCTTTCACCCTCTCTCTTTATTTCTCTCTCTTTCTCCCTCTCTTTCTATATATTTCTATTTTTATTATCACGAGGCGAGTGGTAAGGAATTTCTATATCTGGGTCATCTTTTTGACTTGGATGGTTGATGTTGGATATTAAAACTATATTGACGGGGCAGTCCTTTACGGTAGGAAATCAATTCATTGCACATCTTGAGACACACAGACATACACATCTTAAACAATAAAAAGGAATGGACGATACAATGAAGAACAAAGAAAACTAAAACACTACGCGTTGTAGCCACCTACATGATTAAAGACAAAGAACAGAACAGAAAAGAAAAGGTTTCCAGACATCACGCTATTTATACTCAGTGGAAAATCACATGATCTGGGTGGGTGGATGTAATTCAAAAGGTTCCCGTTAGGCGGGTAACTAATTATAATAATTAACGAAGAATTCGACAAGGATTTTCGCCACAATTAACTGGGGTTTTAGTAGCCTGTTTGGCTAAGGTTTGAGTTCATAAAATATTGGTTGTGGGTTGGAACACCTCTTTCCAAAGGGAGAAACGGACTAACGTATATTGTGTGTAGAAATAGATTAACGTATCATAAATTAATCAATGCGGTTTGGAAATCTGTAGAGTGGAATGCCAGATAAGTTATCATCCTTCATATTTTGGACATAGTTCGAAATTAGTAGGCATGTTGCCCATAGCCTACTCATTGCTTTCAATCTATTCCTCATAGCAATAACCCACTTAATGCAGTAACTTTCAGCCCCATTGAATTACATTACAGTATCTTGGAAAACGACAACTAATACAGTGAAATACTCATTTCCTGAAGATCCACACAACAGCACGGGGAGATTAAAAACCTATTCGGATTTAACGTTCTCAATAGTCTATTACTTCTCATGTTGGGTTCAGTGATAGCGAAACTTGAACTCATGATTCTTTTTTCAATCTAAAATGATTCTGTATGTATTGAAGGAGAAAAAGTTTATAGACTGATTTATTTTTTACTAATTTAATAATAATGCTCTATATTTTAAAATATCGTATGACGATTTCAATTTGCTCTGTAAGTTCGTGTTGGGATTGAGTTTATAACTTATAATTTTATAACTTAAAATGTCGTTGTCTATTCATGATTTCAGTTCTTAATATGGTTCACTTAACATTAATCCAATACCATGATGCATTAAATAAGAAATACAAATATAGTTTCGTAGATAAATATTGTAAAAATAAAAATAGAAGGAAAAGACACAGAAAAAACGTTTTGAGCTTTGGTTTATGTATTAAAAGTCAAATATTCCACCGAAGAATTAAACTGGTTTTACTTAACGTTTTTCTGAAAACCTTGGTTTCTGAGTTCTTTTTTCAAAACATAAACTAAGAAAATAAATAAATTAAAATACTTCCCCAGACTCGACCTTAACGGATGATAGAAGTCTAAGGCTCTCAAAACGTCTTTTTTAAATTGTGGTATCTATCGCAAGTGCAGTACAGAGATAGTAAAATCTAAAACTAAACTAACTTCTTCAAACTGGCTCTACCCTTCTTAAAAGAGTTCTTTAAAAAATCTTTCTTCAAAAAAGGCATCTCTCAAAAGTCTCGCGAAAGGAGGAAAAGTTTCAAATCTTCGTCCAAATTTTGTATATAAGCAGGAAAACTTTTATTTACTCGTTCATATATATAACTGTAAGAATTATTATTTAAGTTAACGCTACACTACATAAACTTGGCATTTGTAAAGAACTTTTTGAATGAATGAGGGAATGAATTTTGTTGAATAGTTGCTGATTAAAGTTCATATACTTAGCAACATAAACGTAATGGAATAAATTAAATTCTTCAGAGATTATACTCTCTCATCTTTTAAAAGATATTCTCAAAAATTTTAACTAAAACTGTGGTATTTTTAATTTTTGTACATTCTCAGTTTGGATTATTTTCCTTAATTGCAAAACTCTCTTAAATTTTGTTTGTTACACTCAACAAAAAAATGCCCTTTCATACGTTGTGAAATAATAAATTAAGATATATTTCTAAAATTTAAGTTTATGTAATTCATATGTTCGGTGACTAGGTTGCATGAAATGTGGATCTGTAACGCCACGAAAAATATGAACGTGAGGTTCAAGAAACTCATCTCTGCAATTTTTTTCATGAACAGTACCTCCTCCAAGAAATTGAAATTCCGCTCGATCACCAAAACGCCTCGACCTCTCATTCTGTAATTGCGAAAGTTTTACAGGGGTAGAAATTGTGCACAAATGAACTTTACACGATTCATATTTGACTATCTAAATGTCCAAATCAGTCGTATGAAATGTCTAACGTTATTTAAACCAATTTTGGCTAGAACACAACGCATTATAGTCGTGGGAAATTCTTTCCAAAACCATTTCTGGTCAGTGATCTTTTCAGTTTAACACCACAGGACTCTACCCATGTCACTCAAAAACAACTCACACCATTATAGAGTCACCACCATGGTGTACACTGTCATGCCGACAGTATAAGTTCATGGCTTAGTGAGGTTTCTGCCACACTCAAACCCTTACATCAACTCTTGCAGATTGGAATCATGACTCATCTAAGTAAACATTTTTAGTCACCTAGATTTGAGATATATGTTTACGGGTCCAACAAATGTCCTGTAGCCCATGGTGTACCGTTAAAAAAACACTCGAGTCGATCTTCTATTGTGTTGCATCAACTCCAAAAATTTCCACGAATGGTTTGTCATCTGTCTTCTATTTAAAGCAATTTTGCTGCCCACATATATTTCTTACCCGATGCTAATGCCGTCTGGATATTTACACATTATTGTTGCATAACTTTGGGAATTTCAGTGTTATGTTCTTAAAAATTCAAAATTAATTATAATTTAAGCAAAACCTGAAAATGTTCACAAAATCTATATTTCTGTCTGATTTCTTAATAACCAAGATCATTACGTTGTTAACAATTTCGAATTATATTCTTATAAATTGTTACATGGATACTACAGTTCCAAAAGGAAGTTTTAATAATGAAAGAACTAAATCAGTCAAAAAATATTATCACATAGCTTATCTTTTATTTAGTTTAACTTTAAGAAATTATGTTTTATTAAAAGAAAATAAATATAAGTACCACGAAATGATGTTTGTATATGCGAGCCTGCATGCGTGTGAGCGAGTGGTAGGCATGTGAGAGTATATGTGTATTGTATATATTTTTGGAAATAAAATATGAATACAAGATGTTAAACTCTAAGAAAGAATTTTAGTATTCTTAAAAATAGTTAATAATATTCTTTCAAATAGTCAGCATAAGAAAAAAAATTCAATTCAATTATTATTATTGTTGTTACATGTTAAATTAAATAAATTAAAAACAGAGGCACATGAGCTCGCACGTTACTAATTTCTCGATTTACACTTAATTGCAAAATCAGAAGAAAAACAATATGCAAACCATTTAAATACCATTTTCAAATAACAAAACTCTTAAAATGTATATTTATCGAAATAATTCTATCTTATTAAAGATATTTTGGAAAAAAACCCACTTTTTTATAACGAAACGCAATCAAGCAATCAAAATTTATCTTAATAAAATAATTCAATTTTCAGAAACTTAACGGTTGAATCAATTCTTTACTGAACAGTTACTTTTTGAAATAAATTCTGCACTAAGAAAAGCAAAATTAAACATTAAATAAATAGCAATTCAACATCGAAAACTCTTTCGTTGACAGTAATCAACAAATCCGTTTCTCTTATATAAAATTAATTACAGAGTATCTTTTTTTCACCGAACTAACGTAGAACAAAAGGTGAAAATTTGCATCAAGAGCTATTTAGCTAATTACAATTTACTTATTAAGGTATCCTCTCGAACGAAGCAAGTCAATACCGTTAAAAGCTTCTGTCACATTTCTTTCTCTTTTTTTCGTCCGAATAAGGCTGTGTTTGCACAGAGAAAAGGAAAAACGCGTATTTGCATAACTCGAAGCAATCTTTTTTCCATCAAAAGAACGAATGGTGGACGTTGGAAAAGCTTTCTTAAGTATACAGAGGCCTGTATTCGACTGATATCGCAGTTCCCTGTACAAATTAAGTTACGAGCAGGTGTTCTTCCGTTAAAAGTTTTTATCGACAAATACAGTTTTGCAAAAATAACCTCTTAAAAGAGGATTAGCGTAGTGGTTAGTTAATTATTCTTGTATCGTGAAATTGGGGTTTGGGTATATTAATAAAAGATACTGAGTGAGGTTGGAGAAAAACTAATTATGGGTTAATATATAAAAGAAAACATTACTTTGAATGGAGTTCTATTTACTTCAGTTGAAGATATGTTATTTGAGCAGAAAAGTTTAGTTTAGTTTAATATGTTGTCTCTTCAATTAAATATAAAATCTGCTTCAATCATTTTTTCGCTATTGCGGCTCATGTAAGTTAAGTTAATATAAAGTGTATTTGATTCATAAGGTTTGATTAGCTTAGAAATGCATTTTAAAATTTCCTTTTTTTTTCAATGAACACTTCACATTAGTGTAAAAACGGACGATTGAGAGCCAACCTAATTTTGTACCATTTAAACTCAAAAGAAAGGCACATCTTGTAATAATTCATGACTATTTCCATATTAAGAACCCACATGTTCGAGCCTTGATTCCACTAAAGATCTGGTGGCCGTGAAGATCTAGCGGCTATGGTCAAAAACTCGTATCCTGTATGCCATGAGTTCGAGCCCTCGAGAGGCGTTTCTCAAACTGTGGGGCGCACTCCCCTGGAGGGCCTGATAAATCTACGAGAGAGGGGTACGACATATTGAAAAGTCGAAAGTAAAAAATTTAAAATAACTGTCAATTTACTGAGAGGAAGCAAAACAAAATACATTCTATACAGTAAAAAATAAAATACTCA
Source organism: Trichonephila clavata (assembly GCA_019973975.1). Lineage (NCBI taxonomy): Eukaryota > Metazoa > Arthropoda > Arachnida > Araneae > Nephilidae > Trichonephila > Trichonephila clavata. The sequence goes on from BMAO01031841.1 coordinate 58,886, forward strand.
TTCACACTGATATAATACATTTATAAGCGTATTAGTACTGCGCACAATATTTGATAGTTAATTCATCAATACTAAATTAAAAACAAGTTTGGTAATTACTAGTGACTCCCATGGACTTGTCATATACAAAATTTATTTTTATCTTGATAATTTGTACGGTTTTAGCGCATCAAAGTACATTATTATTGTATTCAATACATTGTTATTGTATGAGGGGGAGCGATGATAAATTTAAATGAAAATTGAGACCCAAATATTGAAAGTTTGAGAAGAGTGTCATTGAAGACACGTCGTGCACAGGGGCTGGTGCACGTTAAATCTGTCGATGTACCCGAAGTCCTTCCGATGACGTGGTGTGATAGCTTGGAGAAAGGGATGCCTGCTCAGGTTCTTCCTCGTCACTTGACCGAGGTTCACAATTATGAAATTCGTTGCCAAAAGCCTTCATATTACTTTTAATTGCGACGATACTAAGACCTTACTCCCTTCACTAAGGACTTGATGCGTAGCGCAAGTGATGTTCTAAATATGTTTTCAAAATTCTTCCATTGGAGTGGTGTAGCAGTTTGGAGAGTGGAGTGCTCATCAGAGTCATCATTCGATCAAAGTTCAAAAATATGAGCTCTATTTCCAATAGCCCTTTTGTTTCTATGTGCGACGCTAATGAACCATCAATCAATCAACAATAAGAATTTCGAAGCCAATTGAACTGCACGTGCGACGAGCATCGTAGCCAAGTAGTCGGTGATGTTCAGTTCAAATGTCTTGATGCCAATAAAGACTCCTCATATGATGTAATAAAAGCTGATGGACTTAAAATGAATTGTACCTCAAATTCTTCCCTTGGTATGATTTAGAGTTGAGTGACCATTGTTCAAGATCATGAAAAAGTTTTGAGGATTACGAGTTGTATTTTTATTATATAAAAAATAAATAACTTCTCTAAAAGAAATTGTCGCGAGTGTAACAGGTTTCGGGTAAGAAGCAGACATGACCTTAAAAAATTATACCTACTTTTATTCTATCTTTAACAATTTATAATAATACACAACTCTTAATAGCTTAACTCTGACGGCAATCTGAAATCATAACATTTAATCGCATATATAGAGTTATTGAAAATCACTCAGCTTTAGTCGATGCGCTTTGTTTGATCCTTCTCGAATCCCAATAGCTCGGTCAGCTCCAATGATATTTATACTTCCACACTCCTGGTGGATTCTGCGACGAATATTAACTTCAGGACGCGTGACCTCTCAAACGCAATTAACCTTTTCTTGTTCTTAGATTCATGATCAACGATCAACCATTGAATTCACATACCCAACGTCAGGGTTTAAATAGTAGTAGCATTTGCATAAAATCAAATCATCCCTACGGAAAGTGGTTTTTATACTAAAATCACAGTTTAAGAATATTTTCCACGGAAGAATTAGTAGAAGAGCCCGAACAAAGCAGCAGTTGATTATTGAAATTATTATATTTTATTTTGGCTTGTATTACAAGTTTTGTGAAAAATTTCCTTTTTATAATTATCTATAACATTCTCAAGCTCTGAGATAAATTCACCTTTACGTTATTTGTACGATATATCAAAAGCATAATTTTCTAAATCATACTTCGCTTTCAGTCATTAGTATTATGGTCCAAAAACATTTCAGTTCATTTATATTCCAGTTAACAAAATATACACGAGTACACTATTGATATATCTGTGTAAAGTGCATTATTAAATATAATAGATTTGGATTAATATGGCATCCAGAAGATAAATAATTTATTCAACTGGGTTGTTGATCTAATAAATTGGGCGATTAAAATATTTAATTTGAAAATTAGGAATGTATATTTTCATAGCATAAATGGCTAACTTTCAAAATTTCCGAGCTAAATCATTACTTTTTTCTTCAAAGCCATAAATTTATTCGAGCAATAATGATTAAACTCACTAACAAAAGATAATTAAAATTAGCATTGATAATAAATTATAATTAATTAGAAACTTCTACATTATTTTTCAAAAAGATAAATGAGAAAAATTAAATCGTTAGGCTGGATTTTTTTCCCTACACTTTATTCATTCATTTTAAAACTTCACTTGTTTTGTTCCTTCATATCATAAATCTTAGTTAAAAAATTACTTCAGTAACGTTTACTTTGTATCTCAGATACCAGAAAGAAAAATTGTTATATACCCGTCAAAAAACTTAATCAATGTATTGATTCTATTTTCCTTTTAATATTTCATTTTGGCAGACATATTTATTTAACCTTTGTTATTGATTTAACTTTTTATCTGTTCCTTGCAAATAAAACAATCTATCAAAATAACAAAAAAAATCTGAAAATTTAATAAATCATATTAAGAAGATCACATGGTTTATTTTTAAAATCTTATACTCCTCTTAGGCTAGAATGTTTATAAAAATATATGCTGCAGAATGAAATCTGTTTAAGTTTAAAAGCATATGTAGTGATAAAAAGTAAAAAGAAATGCCAGATCTTCATGTTTCTTTTACTAAAAAAACGAAGTGTATTTCGAAAAATTTTAAATGCTACATTTTTCAATAAATTGTTCTCATGTTAGTTTTTTTTTTTTTTTTTTTGTCCTTTCTTTTTAAATTTCACGTTTATTTTAGTTTCTTTTGAAATTATATTCGTGTAGCTATTTAATTTAACTTTCAATGTTAGTTTGATTAAATTTTATCTGTAATTTTTTATTTCACCTGTGACAGCATAAAAAAATAACGAAACCGAATCGACTAAAGATTTTTCCTTCTCGTAATTTTTATAAAATATTCAACAATTTTAAAAGATTCATAAAGGAATTGATCCTGTTTTTGGTTGTCAGGTTTCTCCTAATTAAATTTAATTAATTGCTATGCTTGTTTTCATTCATTTTGTCGATATTTCATCTTATTTTTAATTTGTATGTTACAATTATTTATGTAAAGAAAACAGAAGGCAAAATCAATTTTTAAGAGAAAAAAATGCTGCATTCGAAAAATATTAAATTCATACATTTTTCAAATATTAATGTCCCAACTATTTGAAAATATTGTATTTTATTGGGGTTTTTTTTTCTTTTTTTAATTAATTACCATCTCTTCGAATTTATTTTATCGCTTTTACAGCTTTTCTGAGTTCGAATGTGGCAACAACAAAGAAACCAAACGATATCAATTGAATTTAAAAGATAAAATATCTGACTCGAGCAAAAAAAATTTTACGAACTTCGAAAACGTGTCCCCGCATCAAACGTGTCCAAATCCATAAACTCTTTTTTAATCTCTTTTCAAAAACTACATAAAGAAAAAACAAACAAAAAATAAGTAAATTTTTATTCATCGCCCCCTTTTTTCCGAAACATTCCAGGGCGAACTCTACTTTTACCTCGTAAAACTTCAATTATTCCTTATTTTTCTTTTCGTCGCCAGCATTTAATGAAGAAGAGCATAAAGAAAGATCTTCTTCCAGGACAAAGATTGAAAAAGAGCGATTTAACAAGCTCCAAGTCGAAATCGGAAGAACAGATTAGACTGGCCCGCGAAAAGAGCACGTTTCAACCATTGCATTCTGCTCGTAAAATTTCATCGAAAAAGAATGCTTTATTTTTTTCCCTTTTTTCCCCTTTCCTCCCCTACACCTTTTCCTTTTCTTTCTCTTAACCCTTTCAAATTCTTTTACACGTTTGTTCCTCAGACCGGGTGGATTACTGAAGAGAGACTGAGATAGAAGGGAAAAAACTGAGAAAATCGCTATGTTACTTCTCAAATGTGAACTGAGGATGATTTAAATAATTACAGTCCATTCTCTGACAGGAATGTTTCTTTCTCCATCTTCTCTTCTTTATTTTTTTTTTGTTTTATTTTATTTTTCTCTTTTGTTTTTCCACCCATTTCGCTCCCGAAAGTTTTTAATTGAGGAGAGAGATTTTCCGAGAATGGGTATTTTAATTTTATGCCCTACTAATTCGGAAAAGGCTCTGAAGTGATCCTGATTTTCGATATATTTTTTTCTTTTACGTTCTCCAATCGGTGCTGTGCTGTGTTTCTTTTATCCAGTGTATTTTTCTTGGAGATAATTGCGTTTTATTTTCATAGTATAAGCTTGATTACACATTATCTCGGGAGTATATTTGAATGTATTAATTTTTTTGAAAAAAATAATAAAGAAAAGTACGAAAATCGTTTTAAAAGCGTTGTTTTTTATGTGACTCATGTATTACGTTACATTATGTGAATTACTTTGCATAACGAGCATTTTGGGAATGATATCTTAGGAGTTCTTGAATAAGATTCTTTTAAAATAGTTCGTATTTGAAGTATTTGAGCTAAAACGAGAAAATTATTTTAAGTAATGAAGCGGAAGGAAGAATCCTAAAATGGTCTCTGATTTATGATTAAAATATGTATATACAAGGAAACTCTGTTCTTTCTTAATTTTTAAGATTTACTCGTCTTATGCTAAGTAATTTTTAATTAGCGAGGAAAAAATATAAACCCATCTGAATTTTAAAAGAAAAACAGAAAATAGCAACTTACTGGAAAAATTATCCGTCTGTAGTATTGGTATTTTTAAATAATACGTTATTTTCAATTATATATTGAGCACTATTAATCAAGTTCACTTGATCATGCCATAATAAGAACAGTTTCTGTAAATACAGACCTTGATTCGATGAAACTGTTGAGCCCGAATATTTTTTATTAAGTGTATGAGGTGCCCAGAGTTTGAAATTCCAGACTTTATGAGACACAGACTAAGAACAAAATTCTTTTATTTGTATAAACTATAATTACAAGCTTTGCTTGAGTGATGTTGCAAAAATAAGCTTCTAATGACTAACTACATTAATCTCGAACTATTGATTTAATATAAATCCTAACTCGACAAATCTCACTTCAGTTTCAGCATCGGTTACAACCGGAAGAAATGCAATTATACCTCAAATTCATAATCTCAACTTGTAACAATCTTCCTTTTAATTTTTTTCGGTTTACTTCTAAGAAGAAACTTAGATACAAAAATAAGAAAGTATGTATTGAAAATTTAAGTATGAGATGCCTAGTGAAAAAAAGCAAATTTAGACGTTTAAGAGGCATTTTTAATTTTCTAATCGGAATAACACATTTCAGTATATCGAGTTCTGTTTTAACGATTATCATATTCACGTTTATAAATCTTTTGATATTTCTTGTAAAATCAGTAATATCCTAGCTTCTTTTCTGCATATTTCTTTCGAATCAGTTGCATTTTCTCTCGGTGAATTTCTTTATCTCATTCATACTCTTCAAAAATCAACATCTATAAGGCATTATAACTACCATTACTAATACTCCATGAACTTCTTTTCTAATAGACATCAACTTTATCCAGGAAACTCATTATGACACAAAACACTATTCCAACAAGATAAAGATCAGACAAAGAGTAGTTAAAAACTCTAAGACAGAACTCGAGTTGGAGAATTATTATTTATCACGCATTCTGTTTTATGAATAAGTTACGGAAGCAGATATAAGTTCAAAAAAATAATAGTACCATTTATATAAACAAAAAATTATAATGTAATAAACCACAAAAAACGATTTGTGTCGTGAAAATATAAAATTATTCTGCCGAAAGATATTTTAATAATTACTTTATTCTGGATGCTCTGATCCGAGGATAAACTTCATATATTACCAGAAACAATAGCCACTTAAGTGGATAATGCAAGTAATTCCTTCGAATTCTTAATTTATCTGCATAAAGTAACTTCGATAATGGATAATAACAGCTCAAGGGAATTAGCATCGATAAAACAAGATCAAATTGTTCTATGTAAGGCAATAAAAATAAGAGATAACCTCACAAAACCATTAAAAGATCATAGATTAATTTGGATATAAGCCAGAAATAAGAGGATTACAGGAATCAAATTCTGATTCCATATCGAAGTGATAGAGAAAATTATGAAGATACAATAGAGAAAATTAATGCATTAATCGAACTCTAGACTTAAAAATCTTCATGTAGCATGATGCGAAAATTTGGCGGGAGTGATATCATCTCAGGTGTCATTCTTGGTCTACACTTATTATATTAAGGTTCCATTGAGGAATTCGACTGCAATTGTTCTTCAGTTGGACCAATACAGGCAACACACTGTCTTGTAGCAAAGAAACTATACGCGTTGAATATGGAGATTCTTCAACTTCGGTATTCTTCCTCTGGTGCAAAGTAAAGGTTCGGAAAATAGAATGATTGATTCCACACCTTATAAATCGTCATCGGTCCTTAATTCAAAATAAAACGTTTCAGTTGCATTAACACAACATAATTCTGGTATTGCTTCTAAATGTCATGTTAATAGTCAATGCATTGACAAGGCTAAGATATACCGGTTTGAATTAATGTCACACTCTAGAAGCAACACTGTGACTGCTATCGACGAACCTCTTAATTTTTTTAACATGGGTAAACAATGGGCAACACTTAAGTTGGCATGGCATTCTTCATATTCAAGCCGCAGTGACTCCTCCTCTCGCAAGTGGTAACAACAAAGAACATGAATAAAAGCGCTTAACGATTGGCATAAAAAGAGATTCCTTTTCATGCCAGTTGTCTAACGCTTGTACGGAGTAGCTATGGGCTGGCAGGTTGGTGGTTCAAACAAACACTCATTCCAAAGTTAAAAGCGGTCTACGAAATGGTGACTTAGGAATTAAACACTAGATGTGTGGCAGCACAGCCAAACACTACTGGTTGATTATGCATTTTCATGGAGTCCAACTGAGACATTCCCCATAAAATTAGGATTAGAGATTCATACGGTACCAAAATGACGCGTCAATCTGACTATCCATCTCAACAAGTGACTGTCCACAACGTCAACTGAAAAATGACCCAATGAAGCCCGAAAAAACATACTGGCAACGTATATCAATTGTTGTTACGTTTGCAAAACAATCTTCTCTAAGTACCGATCAAAAATTCCATCAACAACAAAGCGACTTTATTTTCTAGAAAGGGGGTGTGCAGCGACTCCTTCTCGTGCAAGTCACAAACAACAAAAGACAAGAACAAAGCATTTAATGCCTCTCCCAAATTGGGGAATTCCTTTTCCTCCCAGTTGCCAAACACTTGCACAGTTGTAGATCGGCAGATTTGTGTTCAAAAGGTCAATAATTGTTTCCAAAAAGCCATCGCAATGCCTTTGATCTCTGACAAATTTATTGAGCATCAATTTCGCCCCGCGATGATGGTCTTTTGACGTACGAAATCCCGTGCATATCCATTATCCAACCAATCACACTACCGCAAGCCCTTCAGATTTTATATAGACAGCCGAAGACCATTTTATAAGGACCATATAAGGAAGTTGAGTTAGATTTAAATAAACAACGTTTTTAAAATTAAGCAAATGCTTTTAGAAGGGAAATTCCTTGAGGGCATGCATTAAATCTCAATTGAATCTGAAATGCAGCATCTTCCATCAAACTGCATCCCACTCATGTAAAGAAATTTGAATACAAAACTTGCATTTTATTAAATTCTATTAGTATTTAAATGCATTGCTTTCACGTGAAAATCAGAAACATTTATCAGATTTATAAGTCTGATATTAGTGTCAAATTTTACCTTATTTTCATAATATTACATCAACCGTATCGAATTCTGAACTTTTCCATTGATGCATCAACCTGCAAATTAAATGCCTTGATTGCGTTTATCAGTATTTTAAAATCTTAACTTGGGCTAAAGTACTAATACATATAAAGTTTTCTCATATCGTTATGTTGTTAGTCAAAAAGGTACAAATTCAATTCAATTCAGAATCAGAAAATTGAATTTGCACACACACAAACATCCATTGTGTTGGTGAAATGCTAACTCAATAATGATTTAAAATTCGCTTGTGTCACAAGCGTCAATGGAACAAAGCAGTCTTTTTCAAATAAATATACAACACTCGTCTTAATTCTAAAATTAGAATCAACAGTTCGAGTCATTTTATACACAAAAGCACGTAACGTTAGAAACTATGATTGAATAATTTATGCTTGACTCCATTAATCAAAAGCTTATCTTTCATACTTCGGTATATGTTTATTTACCTTAGGTATAGTTTGAAGCACATGATGTGAGCACATGAAAGGGTATTGCGATTTAATAAAGGTCCTCCAGAGAAATTTAAGCATCAGATTAACAAAATATTTATTTCAGTTTCTACTTCAAAATTATTTATTTAGTTTTGTTTTAGTTAAAACACACTTCAGTTAATTCCATCGACATTGAATAGTATAATTAAAACACTAGAAATTCAATTTCTTACAAAGCGCTCATATACTTTGAATTCCTCAAAGGTTTGTTTTACATTTCAATTAAAAGTCCCACATTCGTTTTAATAAGATATCAACACTTTTAACGCTATTCATAATTAATAAACTCCGTTCTAATTAGAAATATCTGAATAATAACAGACCTTTTGAAATTGGATGTGCCATCTCACTTTAATTATCGAATTATTAGTTCTATGGGTTATATTATTAAGAAAAATGATATCTGAAACAGTTGACTTCAAAACAAATTTCATTAACATAGAAAATGTAGGTGGAGAAGTAATTCGAAATTTAAATTCGCCAAACCAGCAACTCGAAAGAGAACTGTTCATTCAATGCTTTGATTTAATTTCATGTAAATGATAAGCAAGTTTTGTTAAATAAGCATTCGTCATGTGATATAAGAAATTTCATTCCCTCTCAAAGTAAAATCACAAATGTCAACAATAACTATAATTAAAATATTTGATCAAAGAATTTCAATTTTAATAGCAATATTGTTTGTCATTATTATTACAATATTAAAAACCATTCCGCTGGAATACATATGAAATAAAATTTGATAATCTTACAGCCCCTGAAGAAAACTAAAGTAAGTAAAAAGATGAGAAACGGAAAATTTTTAAACAAAAATAAAATTTTAAAACTTATTTTTCTGAGCTACCAGCTCATCAAGCTAAAGTTGGCACAGGCAACCTTTTCGGGTAATTTATATATAAGTTGCCGAAAAGACTCCCTCATCACGAGATCTCTAAAGCTGTTGGACATAAAGACTTAAAATTTGACAGGCATATCTCTTCTATTGAGTAAATATCCTCTGAGAAGTTTTGCAAAAATCGACTCTAAGGGGGTTTTGTAGGGCTTTAAATGCAAAAAATCTCCGTTTTTGAACAATTAGACATATAGATTTCAAATTTGGCAAGCATGTTTCTTTTGTTGAGGACGGGTCTTTTTTAAATCATGAGGTAAGGCTGTAAGAGTATTTTAGTACAATCGTAAGCCTATTTCTAAGGAATAGATATCCATAAAAAAAATAATGTCATACAAAATTATAGAGTCAAATATAGTTTCAAGCGAACAACCTTTATATAAATATATGAAATGCCCTACTCCGAGAATATTTTTTTATTATTATTAAATTTTATGTTCATGTTGTAGTGGCATACTTGAGGAGGCTTGGAACTTTTTTATTCCATTTATTGATGTCGAAGGACATTTCAAACAACAAACATGAAAATGGATATCACAACATAGAAAGAAAAACATGAGCTTCAGCTATTTATTCATAATGAGGACAAAAAAGAGCTTTTCCAGTACCTTGGGTCCTTTTATATGAAGCGACAACAAAAAGTCTTGGAATCCGCGCGTTTCCCGTGGACGGAACTAATTGATTGGTGGAAAGATATCGTTCGATAGATTCTGATGCAATCTTACTTTAAAAACGCAAATTATTAATTTTCAAGAGATACGGTTACGATTATTCTGGTATGGGTAAGCTAGTTTATTTACGCGCGAGTCCCCCCTGAAGGCCAGGACCATTAAAATTAAAAAGTGATTTAAAGGAAGTTAAAGGGAATTATTACATTCATATATATTTGTGTGTATATATATAGCTACTTTTCCATCCTAAATATAGTTCATAAAATCTCCTTCAAAGCGTATACAATTTCTTTAGAAATTGAACAAGGTAAAACTAATTTAATAATCCTACATACCTAAAACATGTCACTGATACAGTTAAGTACAAAATGCTTCATCAGAACCACAATCGATGAATATTGTGAGTCAACAGTCCACCTGCTTCGATATTGCCAAGGGCTTTGTGTTCCATTCGGGCTTCCAGAGGCCACAATAGGAACAATCAGGAATGCATTGGAATTATTGATAAAGAGATTGTAATGAGACACGCAATAACGTTCTGCCCTATTGCACTGGGTTTTGTAACTACAGTCCAATATGTCATGTAATCGGGGGTGGCAGGTATAATATTTGATTTCACCAGATTAATCGAAATCCTTCTCAATAAAGGCAGTTTCTAGCTTGTTCGTGATGATTCGACACTTTTTTTAATTTGGTGTTGTGAATTTTTTTAATCGAAAGTATTTTGTTTGTTTTTATATGTGTTGTATTTAACATTAAAAGTTAAATGTGTATGGAAGAAATATTATATTTTACTTCTTCTCTGCATCCAGTCCAAAATTCGTCCAGAGTAAAATATCGAATTTGCTTCGAATGATAACAATGCTATCTTTCCCTTTTCTTGGAAAAATTTAATTCCTACGCTCTTTTTTTTTAATTTTGATTCTTGAAAAATTTTTAAATTTTGAATTGCTTTTATTATATGAGTAATTCTCAACGTATATATATATATATATATAAGTAAGAAATTAGTTCAACCGCAATTCAATTTTTCGACCCTGAAGAATTGAGTATAATCTGTGACTTCGCATCAATAACTTCTGAAATTTTAACTCCAAAGTATATGGGTGTTAACTTCAAAGTATTAGGCATCCATTTTGCTTTAAACTGAATACTTTTACTTAAAAAAATTAAAAAGTAGGAGATATTGGCTTTTTCTTTGAATTTTAGTATGTATATCAACATTTTGTTTTTTGTCTTCAAAACTAATTCAGTTATAGTAAAGTGGTTTAAAACATTATTAAGAAGATTACAAAAAAAATTTCAGGTCAAAAAATTAATAATTAAAAAAGGAGTGAAATTTTAAAAAATTTCAAATTTTCTTTTGAAAAAATTAATTTTTAAAATTGTGTGATCAATATGTGCAAAATTTAATCTCGTACTATTTTCTTAAATAGAAACATTATGTGAAATGATAAAATATAATTTTAAAATATACATAAATTAAAAAAAAATGTTCAAAGGGTAGCGAGTTCCCTAATAAACTTGCCGGTGCACTTATAAAACATCATGATTTCGTCAAACGTCACAGCGGTATCATGGCATCGTGTAAACCGGACGAAGGTCGTGAAAGGTTTAAAAAAACTATTTTTAAGAACATTTTTTTAATATAATTGAACAATCTTATTTTTTTATATATAATCATCTATATTTCTAATTTCCTAGCACAGCAACGATATGCTGAATAGCTTACTTGATAAAAAAAAATCCGTTTTAATATTTGAAGAATATAGATATTTATGTATTCTGGAATAAATTTTTCAACTCAATGTACTTAACTTTGAAAATTTTGCTTATTCATTTTCTAGAGTTCACGTTTTTGTTTCTTAATATATTTTTAACAAAAGATTATTGTCTCATCTCAATCTTTAAAATAGAATTAAAGTGACTTGAGCTACTTAAATCAGACATAGCTCAAAACGTTGATATAAAAGTTAATTCATTAAAGTAATTGGGAGTCAAAATCTTTAAAAACTTCTTCGTAATTGATTCTTTTGTTCTATAAGCAGAACCATTCAATTTGTTCGTTTATATAATGTTCTCTAAATGGAACATTTAAACTTACTCGTAATGAATTATATATATATAAAGTTGTAATAACACATCTAAAGTATTCAGCCCGCCATCTTGAAAACTAAAAGCATCTTTGTTGAAGATGGCATCTCTAAATTAATTTCAAAAGCTAATGGTATATTCTGTGTTCCATTTGAAGACATAATGTATTATTCTTAGCATCATTAATATCTTGAAATCAAGAAACTATTAATCATAATGATATCATATTGAACGAACCGTGTCTTCATAAACTCTATTTGTCAACTTTGTTCGAAATAATAGTCAGTTAGGAAAATACAAGAGCCTATTTTTAGTATATTTATAATTCACAATAAAGATAAAAGTACTTTTAGATGTCTTTCAGGAATGTATTATGAGAAAATGCATGAAAAGAACGAAATCACTATTATTATGTTACGTACTGGTAGTCAAGAATAATATACACAAAGTAATAATGATTAATGATAGACATGGTACAAGTAATAAAACAAGAGAAAGCTTCATATTAGCAAAACTTATTTACTAAATGGGGAAAATACTGTTATGTGATTTATTGCTACAAATAGGGTTAAAATAAGGTTATTTAAAGTTTATAACGTTCACATTGTGACGGGTTCTTACGCGTTTCACTAACCTTCTCATATATTCTTTAATGTTTTAATTATTTCAACCAATCTCCACCGGGAGCCAAAGCGTGATTTATGCAAATGAGATATTTTATATAAGTTCGGGTTTAGCGAGTTAGAAAAGAGAATGAAATGAAATGAGAAAGTATTTTCAAGTGTAAACGTAGATGTGGTGAATAGAATCTAACGCATCGTCGTGGATAAAGATTATAGAAGAACTTCGGGAATAGCTAAGAAATAAGTTGCCTCTTAAAACAAAGAATCCTGATTTCAAGTTGACCCAATCAAGATCTTAAAGAACCAACTAAATGAACCTGCCATAACATAAGAAATCAGGTTAGTTATTGATTCCCCAATTAAGTATAAGTGTGTAGCTGTAATTGTACGTGTCGATCTTTCGTAGATTCAGATAGGATTCCGTCGTTCATGATTATTGAACCCTTCTCATTCTCCACTGTGTTTTATTGTTCTTAAAATTGAATAGTATTTGTGTAATCTCTTAATTAAGAAAAATCAATAAATAAGATTGATTTGTTAAAATGAGTACTGAATTTATTATGCATTCAACACGTTCGGATTCAGGTAATACCGAAGGGGAGTTGATAATCTTAGGGGTAGCGAAAGGCTACGTCAACATTAACATTTTAACATAGATATTAAGTTGATGCAGGTATTAGAATTAAAATACTAAAAAATTAGTAAGGATAAATCAAATGAAAACTTATAAACAAAAGAAATTTCATTTTATAAATAAATACATGAAGATTTAGAAAATATTCGTAAATTTTTGAGCACATCCGTAACATTCACAGCTTACATAGCACGTAAACAGCAGGGTGTGAATAAATTCGAACTAATTCCATTTATATATTTATTTAAATGCAAGTGAATTGTGGGAGATTAAGCAAGAAGTGTTAATTACGAACCAATTTAGTCATCAAAATGCACGTTTCATTTTCATATTGTTCTTATAAATTTCAAATGACGTATTTTATTCAACAAGTAAGAAAAAAAAATTTTAAGTCAGTTCCTTCTTTCTTAGAAAAACGAAGTGGCGCCATCTGCTGCAGCTAGTTGTAACTTCGACAGAAATAACGCAAAATAAATTTAAAATCTTTAATTTAATTAATAAATTAATATTTAAAAACCTGAATGGATAAATAGAAAATATTATAATAACGATTGAAAGTTTGACAATATATATATATATATATATATATATATACACTGGTGTCCAAAAGTTAATAAAAGTTGATAATTATGTGAATAAAGAAGGAACTGTAAATCAGAATGGCGGGAAACGTGATATGCGAGTGTAAAATGGTTATAAAATAAGGAAGCAAATCAAAAAAATGATAATTAATTTTATTATCCAAAGTAACAGTTTGAAAGAAAACCGAGCATAGCAAGGATTCACACTTTAAAGAAAAAATTAAAGAAAACATTAAATAAAATACTGATTCTGCAGTTTAATAAGGCGTGTGGTCACCTCTGACAGTCAGGCACGCTGCACAGCGATTTACCATACTTGCTATGAGATGATGAATGAGTTGTGGGTTCAAAGGTTCCAAGCTTCTTGGAGAACTCTCTTCAGTTCTGTAACGGAGCTTGGTGGCTGCGAAATAGCTGCAATTTGTCACCCGAGCATATCCCATACATGCTCGATAGGATTTAAATCAAGGGATTTCGCAGTACATGACATGCAATGGATGTTTTCCGTTTCAAGGAAGTCATCAATCAGCACCGCTCGGTGACATGGCGTATTATCATCCATGAATATGAAGTCAGGACTGACAGCACCTCGAAACAAGCAACCATAAGGCTCAAGAACTTCGTCTCTGTATCTTTGAGCAGTCACAGACCCCATGTCAAAGAAATGGAGGTCTGTGCGGCCGTCCATCATGATGCCTGGCCATACAATTACTCCCCTTGATGGAAAATGATGTCTTTCCATTGTGTTTCTTGGTTCAAAACGTGTTTCACATTCTCTCCATATCGTTACCCGCCGAGAATCACTACTCGGACTAAACCGGAACTCGTCACTGACCATCAAATTGGCCCACTCTACCACACTCCAATGTTGATATTTCAAACTCCAGTTCAAACGAGCGTGTTTATGCGCAGACGTGAGGGGAATGCAAACTGCTGGTCTTCTGGCATACAGGCCAGTATGATTGAGTCTCCGGTAAACAGTTTGTCTCGAAATTCGTATCCCTGTGGCGACTGTGAGCGCCGAACCCAGTGCTCTGGCAATACTGCCCCTCTGACGTCGCGCCCGTATTACCAGATATCGGTCTTGGCGAGGGGTTGTAACTCTTGGTCGATCTGATACTGGTTGTCGGGTAACATCTCCCGTTCTTTGAAACCTCTGCCACAGTCTTGAGATCACAGACTGGTCCACATTCAGAATTCGAGACACTTCGGTTTGTGATCGTGAGGTTTCCAGCATTCCAACGATTCTTCCTTTCGTAAACATGTTCAGTTGGCGTCTTTGTGCCATCATTCACCTTGTTTGATGGTTAACAACGTTCCTTCGCACAGCAGTTGCACGAAACTTGTCTGAACTGCCTATGCTGCATGAATCGGTTTCTCCGCGTTCCTACATGCACCGGTGTTTCGCGCAGGACGAAGTCGACTGAAAAGTTTTGCATAAACTTAATGTTTCTTCTTCACCCAGTTAATATCCGCAGGACATTTGGAATAATTTTACGAACATTTACTCCATGTTTTTCGCATTTTACGATTTATGTTTAACTTTTGGACACCAGTGTATATATATATATATAGGGAAAGAGTGAACTAATAGTAAGAAATGGAAAATATATAGAGGTATTTCAATAATAGCATACTGATTATGAATTTAGTTACCATTTCATCCAATTTACTTATCTTTAAGATAATTTAACAATATTTTAATGAAGTATTTCTCTTGATAATCTGCTCCCATATTCTTTTCTACCCTTATCTCTCTAAAAATATCTGAAACGACCACAGTATCCGAGTGGCCATGATCGTGAACTCGTGACCTACGTTGTTTATCAGGTCGTGGTTTCAAAAATTATGTACCACTAAAGACATTACGTGTAGAAAGGCTGATACACGTTAAATCTGTCGAGGTTTCTCATTTAGGAGTAATATGGAAGTTTGAAGTGGGAATACCAGCTCATACGTCGTCCTCATTCTTTGATCTAGATTCAGAATTACGAAGTTCATCCCTAATAGCCCTCGTGTGGCTTCAAAAACCAACGTCAACAAACAATCGAAGGTATTTCGGTTCTAGATGTGAAAATCGTAGGCATGCATGTCGAATGATTATGTGACACGTAAAAGATCCCTCGAGTATCCATTTGGCTCAGGTACTCTCGGCAAAATTAAATCACGGCAATATTCAGCATCCGACGAGAGCTTGAATTAAATTAATCTAGCTTCCTAATTTGGTAGCGAGATAAGCCACTAAATGGGGCCAACACTGAAATGGATCTCATAGTTGGGGAATTACCGTGTCTGCAAAAACTTAATTGCTAATATGCAGCCCATTGAGGAAAAAATTTGGTGTAAATTCTATATCTGTATAAAGTTCTATTAAAACTGACCTATAAAGACAAAGAACATATTTAGAAGCAATTTCGAAAACCTTTTTTGTTTCCATCAGATAAACAAGGTCTATCTATACAATAATTTCACCCTTTATTCTCTTGGGCCTTACAAGGTATTGAAGATAAATTTCAGTACATTAGAAATAAGTCCAGTATCACCTCTGAGCAATACGTCACGTGCCATCACTCGCAAAGTCGGAACGTGTCCATCCCTCTGTGTTCGATTGGGCAGACGATAATCCGTTAAGTGGATGCCCCTTATCTGTGGACGTCCAATGTCTGTTCTTGATATTGGATTGGGACTCGTGCGTCAAAGGAAGAGAGTGGCTTTGTCACGCAAGGGATCTTCTGGGGACGTCAAACGATAAAAAGCCACGATAGATGTCAGGGGATTTTGATCGAACATTCTGTGTGCCATGATTTTTTTTCTGGCTTTAGATATTTTTTTCCTCGAAAATTATCTTATCTAAGGAGAACTGTAGCGGGAGTTTTTGGAGCAAAATTTGGCTAACTCACAGTTTAGTTTTAGTCAAGGACAGCAAAATTTAAGATTTTTCTGAAGCAACGTTAACAATAACGTTAAGTATTAGAAATTACAGAGAAAAAAATCGAATTATTTTATGTTAGTTTTGAATAATATTTACATTTTGCAAACGCGATGTTATAAGCCAATATTGCAGTGATTTCTCGGCAGAAACTGCATAATCGTAGCTTATTTGAACATCATATCCCTTAAATCCCAAAAAAATGGAGCCAAAGATTCTTAATTTTGATCAAATGAGAACTTTTTGTGTGGAATAATTAGGGCTATAATATGTTAAACAGAACTGAGTCTGCATACAGTATTATATGGTGCTACTCACAAATTGCTCTCTAAATTTTATATTGCTTCTTCGAAATCCAGGCAAACTTTCTTTCAAAAAAATATGTTGCTCGTTCATAACTTTAAACTTCTGCAATGCCAAAAACTCATGTACTTCTAATAATCTAAATGACAATTGAACTACTTGATGTATTTTAACCTGACAGTATTGCGTTTATGATGACACTCAATTTGAGCAGTAAAAAAATTAATTTTGCATTAACATATGGCATAATCTATCCACAAAGGAATCCTTATTCTTAACAATTGGTTTAAATACCTAAAGAATCTTTTTTTCCTGAGATATTTTACTAAAATCCTTTCCAACTTACGTATGGGCCATTTTAATTTGGATGAGTTCTATAAATGACATTCATCCTAGATATATCTGTAACTGTTCTAAACTTTCTGCACTTTGATAGTTACTTCTTTGTGTTTCTTCACAGCCCCATTTAATTTTTCAGCAAAAATTATAATTCTTTACTTTCTTCCTCAAAAGAAAATAATACATAATACAGAAATGTATAGACAATATAGATAGTTACCTACTAATAGCGATTTAAATAAAACGAAAATAGAAAGAATATTATAGGGACCCCTTTAGCCTCCTTTGCCCTCAAGGAGGGGGTGCACCCCCTCCCCTTCCATAGACCAACAGATTTTTAATTTACACCATCTACAGATTTAAACCACCCATAAGAATTCGAGTACGCAATAACGTACATACTTCTGTCATTGAAGGGAGGGGGGGTTAAAAACAGATGAAAGCATTGAGGCGTTATCTTTATACGAAAAATTGTTAGTTTATGGAGGAGAGTTGAACCCCAACCTTCCTTTCCTTGTTTACTCCACTACCAGTACGTATCAATATTCTTTTCATATTCGGTTGATTTAAGTCTCAATTATTACTTAAAAAACTGGAATTCAGAAACAAATCCTCCAATAAGAAATTCAATACCAGGATTATGTGAATTATTCATTTTATTTCCTTCCAACACTCACAAAATTTATTTTGTTTTCACAAGGAAACCCAGTTCCATTTTCCTCTTTGAGGTGGTGAAACTCCTGTTTCCATTTTAAACTAAGCACTGGTTGCGTTGCTTGTTACCCTATCCCCATATTACTTAGTCTTAAATAGTAAAGCACTTGTTAAATTCTGTAACAAAGCATAAAATAATCCATCCACAGGAGATTCCACAATTATGAAAACGACGCTTTCAGATTCTGAGGCATGATGATCAAAGGACGGAGGAACCCAAAGTCAACTTTTCCCATCCAGCGTTGAAATTTAAGCAAATTAGGAACCTTAACATTCCATTAAGACCAGTCGCACGGCGTCGAGGTGGTACCGAAGATCATTTGTAAAAGGACGGGCCACCATTAATCAAACTCCAGTTGCAGACTGCGATTTGCTAAGGGTATCTCTGGGGATCTACCAGAAACTGCATTACTGTCATCGTCCTCCCCTCATTCTTTTAGGGGAAGGTTCTCCACACGCGACTGTTCCTCCCCCTCCACGCTCGTTTAGAATTCTTACAGATTTGCCTTCATCACCCGGTGATGAATGGGAGGGGCTGTTGGGATTCAAGGTCCTTCGTCTCACAAATGAACATGACGCCATGAATTGGCGAAAAGACCTCTTTGTAGGCTTTAAGAGGGGTAGTGGAGCTTTTGAAGACCTTAATGGACAATGGCACGATTGAGATTAAAAGATGGAAGGTAAAAGAGTGCTTGCAAAAAGGATGTTTAAGATGATTAATGTAATGATAGGGGGTCAGATTTTTCTTTTGCGTCTGATTCGTGTCACGGTTGTCGAGGATGTGAGTGAAATGGTAGGTGAATCTTGATAAATGACCTAACCCTCTCCAAGTTACAACTTTAATATAAAACATTTTGCATTAAAACAATTATATAGGGGGGGGGGTATTCCAAAAAAATTCTTCGACTTTTAAAATTACCCAAGAAATTTAAAAATTGTACATATAAATATTTCAAAAAACCTATTAGTTTCAATAAATCAAATTATTTATCTAACAACAAATCTATAAGAATTTTCATATGTGATTCATGGTCCTTTCAAAAATTTGCTTTTCATTGTTATATATGTGTGTAATTAAACTAAACTCAGTGGCTCAACAAGCCATGAGGGCCAACGCCTACTGTTCTCATCTCAGTTTTGGTGACCTTGCATGAGGCGAGTTCCGAGTGCATGAGGAGATGTTCCTGCTAGGAGGTAAGTTTGACGTGAAACCACCAATGTTTAATTCCCAAGCAAGCTTGGTACTCATTTATCGACCCACTGAAGAGATAAAAGGCTAAGTCGACAGTACCCAGCCCGGGGTTTGAACCCCGGATGAGTCGCTTGGAAGCGCGACACACTATCACTCGGCCGCTGTTCTGGCTTCAATTGTGTGATTATAAATATATATATACATATATATAATAAAGTTCCTGGACCGAAAAACAACACCCACCAAGAGTTTATATCCATGGCTACTCGATTATGACGGTCTGTCGTATTCTGAATCAGCAATAAACAAATGTTTTTAGAAATTTTCAGGGGAACAAATGGGGCAGACCAAAACAATAAATCATTGTGAACGCAATAAAAGATTGAAAAAATAGTATATATTCTTTTTAAAAAAATCATTAACGCCAATGTAAGTGAGTGAGTGTTGCGATTTATATGGCGCAAAGGTAAATTTTGGCTAAGCCGCACTGTAATGCTAATGTGATGAATGAATGTGTGACTGCATTATTACTTATTTGTTGTTGGTGATATTGTTTTATATTTTTTATTAAAATGATATATATAAAAAATATATTTATAAACATATGCATTTTGTAACTAAATGCATTTTATAGCTAAATGCGAAAGCAAATAAATGTATTTAATGGTTTTAGGCAAATTTATTAGGGAGGATTCATTTTTACTCTACCAAAAATTTCTGTATGAATTCTCACAACTATATTTTGCATAAGCACAAAAGAGAACACGAACATAGATGATTTTTTTAAGACACTTAAATTGAAAACTTCTATACCACTGCTTTAAAATATGCACGAGGACAAGTGGAACCTCTAAGCAAGCCTCATTTGGTTCAAGGGAAATAGTTTTCCCATCTCTGTTCTAAGGGATCTATAACATACACTGCCTGATCGATATCTTCAACACTCTTTCCTTCGTAGAGCGTCTTTTTAATATCATTGCATTAAAATTTCAAACTTAATTAATGATCACAGTTAAAGTAATTATTGTAGAGAGAGAGATAAAATATATGAAGTGTGCGTGTGTGAGAGGGAGAGAGAAAGAGAGGTAGTGAGAGGGAGGAGAGGTAGGAGAGGAGAGAGTTAGAGAAGGTAGGGAGAGGGAGAGGGAGAGAGAGGTAGTGTGAGAGAGGTACTGGAAAGAGGAAGAGGGAGGAGGTAGAGAGGGAGAGAGGAGGTAGGCAAGAGAGGTGAGGAGAGGAGGTAGCAAGAGGTGAGAGAGGGGGTAGCAAGAGGTGAGATGAGGGAGTAGCAAGAGGTGAGATGAGAGGGTAGCAAGAGGTGAGAGAGAGGTAGCAAGAGGTGAGAGAGAGGTAGCAAGAGGTGAGAGAGAGGTAGCAGAGGGAGAGAGGTAGGAGGAGAGAGAGGTAGCAAGAGGTGAGAGAGAGGTAGCAAGAGAGAGGTAGCAAGAGGTGAGAGAGAGGTAGCAAGAGGTGAGAGAGAGGTAGCAAGAGGTGAGAGAGAGTAAGAGGTGAGAGAGAGGTAGAGGGAGAGAGAGGTAGCAAGAGGGGAGAGAGAGGTAGTAAGAGGGGAGAGAGAGGTAGAAGAGGGAGAGAGGTAGCAGAGGGAGAGAGAGGTAGCAAGAGGGAGAGAGAGGTAGCAAGAGGGGAGAGAGAGGTAGCAAGAGGGGAGAGAGAGGTAGCAAGAGGGGAGAGAGAGGTAGTAAAAATGAGACATCACTTTTCAATGTTCAAAAGCTCCTCACAAACCCATGTGAAACATTCGAAGGCCAAATTACATAAGCATGGATTGTTAAATGATGATAAAGAAATTCCGGCTATTGAGGAAATATTTTTTTTTCAAAATAAAATATTTTTTCAGTAGAATATATTTTACAATTCATGTCATTTTTAAAAAAATTGTTGTAATGCAACACTTATATTAGGCTATTTTTTTAACAATTGTTATGCCACAGCAATCACACACACACAAGATATTCATTAAGAATGCTGTTTTTTTTATTTCAAATCAAAGTAATATATTTAAGTTACTCGCTGAATAATAATTACGAATGACGAATACCAAGTTCATAAAATTCTTCAAAATATTCAAGTTTTAATTGTTAGAGAATAAAGAGTTCCTTTGTAATTACTTTAAGAAAAGACATTTCTTTTAAGATCCATTAGAACATTTAAGCTGTGACAGTAGCCACAGACCTACGACAGAAGCACTCCCGAGGGGAGGGGGGGAGAAAGTTTAATGGAGGAAGATACAAAGGAGATATTTTACGACATTCCACTTTCTTGTTTTTATTTTTTTTTCTCTCTCTTCTGTAATAACAGCCTTTACTCGGTAAAAAAATCGTCCTACTGAAAGAAACACCTTTTAAGAAGATCGGTTAGAAGAAAGAATGTTACCGAAATAGAGAGATAAAATGTTTCACTATTTATTTCTTAGTATGGCATCACATATTTCTTTCTGCTAGTTTTAATTTGTAACTGAGCACATAACTTGAAGCAGTATGAATATTTTTCGAAGTATATATCATGACACTATAGTGGAACACGTTTTTAATTTTTAATGTTTATTTCTTGTTGAAAGGGAAGAAATAGTAAAAACATTTGCGATTGTGATTTGAATATGTATATCATTACGTGGTAGATCGTCTTTCAAATACAAGAAAGGTCCAAAAAGAGTAAGCATCCCTGTTCTTTCAGGGTAAGTCGTGATGTATTCTTCGACTCTCCAGCAATGACAGTAAAGATTTTTATAATAAGAAACAACACACGTAAAATTTTCTTTAATTTCATACAGCCGTACAAAAATCTATAGATACAATACCACATTAGGTCAATTAAACGATTATTCACTGCCAATGTTGCTTCTCTGCATCGTTCTCATATTAGCTGGAAAGAACCTTGAAGGAGCGCAGGGAGTTTTTCGTAAACTAATTATACTGGACCTTCTTGGTTTTATCCAGATGCATATATTTTCTCGCTAAATTTAGTAACGGCGACATTTGGCTGTTTTTTTGTCACGAAGTCTTTCGCCAAGATCGCCTTTTTTTTTTACTGTTGCCATAACAGTATTCTTTCTTGCACCGCAAACGATTTTTACAACCATAATACGATTTCAGCAGAAAAACAAACTTTCAGTTATTATATATTTAAACGTTTTTGGTGGTGAACTTGACTAGTTCTTTTTCTAATAACAGCCACTAAATTATTCCAATCATTACGTAACAACAATACAGACGTCAAGATAAAAATCAGTCACATGACTTAAGATTTTTTTTATAACCCAATTTTAAATAATAAATTCTTTTATTTCCTCATTCGCTTTATGTATTACTATGATAATAATGTGAAGGATTTTGAATTACATCCTTTCAATCTTCAATAACTTATTCTGAATTTTAAAAATATGCAACAGGAAGAAGCTGGAAATATTTACGAAATATTTGTAGGCTGCAATATATAATTAATATCATCATTTTTTTATTAATGGTAAAGATTGTTTTTTAATAATTCCTGGTATGTAAGAGATGGTATGTGGAGATAAGAGGGGTGAAAGTAACATATGATACATAAAAAAAAGCTGTATACTTATTCTATATTTTTATCGATTTCATAGAATTATTTTAACATGAGCCTTCTAAATATCAGCATACATAAAAATAAACACTAAGTTTTGCAATGTTAACGGAGAAATTTCATCCACATTTTTGACGAGCTCTACAAATGTTTTTAAATTATTTTTCAAAATTTTATTTCAACGGGGGAAAAACCAATATAACAAAACTGAATAAAAATTACTAAATTAATATGTGCAAATACATTTTTCCCAAGCATTTGCAAATGGTTTATATCTATAGTTTTATTGAAAATATTTGTTTCTTTAAAAAAAAATGCGCCTTGTTTTCTAATGCATACTATATTTCAAAGATAAATATAAATAGCACATTGTTTTATATTTTATAAAAACACAATTTTTAATAAAGAGTTGAGATCATAAGCTTCAAAGTTCTTAAAAACTGTTATTATAAAACTAATTACTTTTAAAGTTATTATACAGTAAATAATTAATTATTTATAAAGTGTTCACTCATACAAACTTTAATTATTATTGAAGCCATGTCAATGACGAAGCCAAACTAGTATTAAAGTAGAAAATTTTATGTAACGAACAAAATCTCTCTTCATTTGAAGTTTTCATCAAAATATAAATTATATAAAATTTTTCACTATGGCTTGCATTGAATTTTAATTACCTTTTCTTTTTTTTCTAGACAAGTATTCGTCTACGAGAACTACTTTAATAGATGAAAGACAGCAACAAAGTAAGTTAATTAAAATGTATCTACTATGTTTGTTTTATTCTTGCCATTGTTCCTTAATTTAATAACTTTGAAACCCAAGAATAAAATTTAATCTAATTTTAATTATTAAACATTCTAAGTCTGGAAAGAATTCCTTTAAAAAAATTTTAGAGTAAAGGCTCAAAATTTAAAATTCTATCGAAGAATTTTATGCATTAAATTTAAATTAACTTCTGTTTACAAGAAAAGTGAATACCATAGAAATTCATTGGCGTCGTTCGAAAAATTGATTACCATTAGAGTAAATTTAATCTAATTTTAATATTTAAACATTTTAATTTGAATAAAAAATTGTTTTGAAATTTTTAGTGAAAATATAAAAAGTTTAAATTTGTAATACGGAAATTTATGCATTAAATTTTTACGAACTCCTTTTCAAGAAAAACCTTTGAATCACACATTTGCATCGGTTGATAAATTAATTAAAATTGAAACTTTAATTGAATCAGAATAAAAGCTTTTTCACTATCAAAGTATTCAAATTATATTTTTTTATGTTTTTGTATTTTTTTCTCGCATTACTTTCAAAAAAATTCTTTCGTTGATTTTTTATACCCATATAAGATAAATAAAAAAGTCCAAAAATGTTACTTTTGTTAATATGTAGTTATCTCCATTGAGCTACAAAGTTAGGGAAAATCTAATGGTTTCTTCCGTTTTTTTAAATGCTTTTAATTATAATCAACATAGGATTTGCAATAAATCAGATCTTACATAATTCTGCAGCAATGAAGAATGTCTAAAAAAAATTATATAGGCAATATATACATTATGATATCAAACTTCATGAAATAATAAACATTTTTTTAAAAAAACTCGACAAACAGTTAACCATTAACTTTAAACTTCCGCTCAGGTAGGATTGATCATTTAAAGTTGAAAAATGCCAAAGTTTTTTTATACTTTATTATTGAGAATCCAGAAATAGTTAAAAAGTTTTATAATATAAATTGTTTCTAAAAACAATACAAAATGACAGATACATTAGTCTTGTCGATCACATTCAACATCAAAATTACTCTGATAGTAGCGTGGCGCCATCTATCGAATATCTCATACACTAACACCGCATCCTATAGATATATCCCTTGTGGACTGCGATATTCTTTGCCATACTTACCCGATTGTCTTGTCTCTGCACAGTCTCATTTTTAGCTGATCACAATTGAGCTACGTTCTTAATCAGTGGAAAAGGGAAAGAAAAAAATTTCACCCCTTCTTCTAGAGCCGTCAGGGGAAGAATGGCCCGATATTGCATTTTCAAATGCGGCAATAGTCTTCTGGGGAAGTGAAATGGAAGCCGTCTATTAAGTGGAATTTATGGAAGGCGATTCGAGGAAAGTAATTCTGCGAAATCGCTTCGGGATGATCTAGTTTCATTAGAGCGTCAGGCAGTAACCAATTTTCGAAATCCCATTGAGCGAGAGTGATTTAGTCGGTAAACAGGAACGGTGGGTTTGTCTTCTCGGCCGTCGTTTGCAGTAATCCACAGGATATAAAGGTTATTGGATACGGAGTGAAAAAAAATGAGACTGTTTGGAAACAAATGAACTAAAAGTTAAGGAGAGTTATTTTGAGAATCGGAAGGCCTGACTGTAGGTATGATTGGTCAATTATGTGCATTAAAAATAACCAAAAAGTAACTGCGTATCGAGTTTCTCTAGATATTTGCCATTAAAATGACTATTATGCATTATGCCTTCAAACCAAGCAATTTAATTCTAAATTTGAATATATTTATTTATATTTAGTATAAACATTTCTGGTCAAATAATTCTTTTTTGTTATATTGCGCAATTTCACATCAGATTTTTTTAAAGTATGTGTGACCCTTTCGAACTTCGAAAATAACCTCTTCCCTAAATTCCGCCCCTCCCCGAAGGTTTGAAGTGAAAGCAAGAATAACTTGCGACTTCATTCGAAGGCCAAGACTATGAACGCGTTGGGCAGCTATAACCCTTTTTATTAGAGATTTGTAAAGTTTATTTTTATTTGTACAAATGTGACTAATAGTATTCTTTATTTTATTTTTTTGTCATTCATCATCGTAAAATACCAATAGGCTGAACTCATACGACGTCATGGTCACATGATAATTGCAATCACGTGTTTCTAGCCAATCAGTTCATGCTCTTCACTGCTGCCAACCTTCGCTTTTTACAGAAACTTTCCTTCAAAAAGAACACATTTGTCGGCAATAATAATACACTCAGATAAACAAAAGTGCACTTGATATATAAATGCACGTATGGTATAGATTTTTTTTTTAATTTTGAAAAACTTTTGAAGAAATTTTTTTTAAAACTTGAATATTTTTATCCAACTATCAAATTTGAAATTTATCTAAATTTTACACGTAAAACAACAAGTACAAGTTTAATGTCAGTTTTGAGTTCAATGGAGAATACGGGATTACATTTATCATATGACTAACATGAATTTAGCCCATTAATGAATTTTTGACTAATGTAGATTGACTATCAGAGACTTAAGGCCTTATCACACGTACACGTTTGGAGCAATTTTCCACTCAATTTCGAACAATTTCTACCTAGTTGCCGTATCAACGACTCCAAGCAACTTTCCCCAGTGAGCTGAAAAAGTTGTTCCAAATAAAAGTTGCTTGAAATTGCAGCTAATGAGGCTCTTCGGCGCCCTACGTCACAAACAAGATGGCGGTAATGATGACAGCTTCGATTTCGTCAAATGTATCCGATATGGCGTATAATATTTTTAATAGAATGGTTCTCCATTTCAGTCTACGCCCATCAAAAAATGCGCGAGCGAAATAAAAGAAATATTGGATATTCACTTTCCAAAGCAGAAAAATCGATGAGTAACTTTTCAATGTGGAAATAAAGCGTGGCTGACGCCAGAGCATGTCATTTTGCTTACGACAACCCATCACCCTCAGCAGCGTAAAAAATTGTCTTAAACGGTTGCTCCAAATATGCGTGTGTGGTAGGGCCTTTAATAAGCCCTAGCTATGCCTCGTAGGTAAACAAGTTCTTGAGAGAAATGAAAAACTCCCCATTACAATTATCAATTGTATAATCTATAATGTTGCTACTAGGTGATATTTTTGACATTGTTCAGAAGAGTGAAATGAGATCAGGATCATAAGGGGAGGTGGAAGCTAACATAGTTTTAGAATGTTGCATCGTACAAAACTGAAAAATTATTCCATACGTACCGCTTATAGATAATAGAACACTAGAATCCTATGTGACATGAACGAAGACAAACTCTTTTCGTGAGAGTTAATTTATATGCCAAATTCCACAAATTTTCTTTTTGTCTCTCATTGATGCATGAGTAAATGTAAATGATTCAGTACAAGGAAAAATTCCGCCTGAGAGTTTTATTTTTAATTATTATATGCTTGGTATTAAAGCAACTAAACAGAATAAAAAATGCAAGTTGCCCACAAAAGCTCAAACAATTTTTCTACTGTAAAGAAATAACTGTTTGCAAAATTATCTGTTTCAAAGAAAACTTACCAATATCCATAGGAAACTGCGGAAAAAGCAGTTGGCTGGAGAGAACATACAGAAGCAAACGTGTCCCCCCGATGATATCTTTATTTATATAATATTATCAAGAATTATATAGTACAAAACATTCAATCGTGTATTATCGAGAAACGCTGAGTTACCAATTACTCAGGTTATTATTGCATTTATATATATGCAATTGCAATAGATGGCTTTAATTAATTGATAATAATTCTCATTGATTTCTTAATAAATTTATTAAAATGGCATCTAAGCTATTATAGAATAAGTCTTACGTTATTCTACATTATTAGTGTCAAGGAAATATGAGCTAATTCTGGTATGGGGTAATCCTGCCTCTGGATCAACTCTGCTTCCACTGTGACAGACTATGTATGTATATGAGGATATTTAATCAACGGAGAGCAATCAAAGTAATTGTTCTAAAGGATACAATAGTCTGAAACTCATACGAAATTGTATTGCATCTATCAACAGTGATGACTGTTTCATATTGGAAATAATCTCAAATAAATTAAGAGTTTCTGAAGCTATTTATTAATAAAAATACGAACAACCGCTGTGTATCTTAAAATGGTTAATATAATGTCAATGTTAAGGAGTTTGTTATTACCTGCTTACCAATTTATTTTATTTATAATTGTATTGTACAAAAAACATTTAGGAATATTATAGGAGAAATGTTTCTATCTAGTTAATTTTATATTTCCCAAAGTCTTCTTACATCTATTTAAGTGTTTTCTTTGCGACTTTTCAAATTTTTAGTAAATATTTACTAAAATACGAAGAAAAACAAACAAAATCTTCCCTTTCTGGACCATTGGGAGCAGTGTATTGCTCAAAATAGCTCAGATTTGAGAGAAGATAGCTTCTTACTCTTGTAGGACATATACACATAATCATTATGTTCATGAATTCCACATGTTTAGTAAACAGCAGTCTGGGAAGATTCCAAATTCCAATATGAATTTTTCATCAAATTCACCGGTTCAAAAAAAAATTGTTACAAAGAGCAATTTCCATAATGTACAAAATAGCTAAGTGAATATTTTCATTTCATTTTCATTGCTTCTTATACACAAATAAACTAAGTGAGACAATGTTTTCTTTTTGCTATGCTTAGCCATAACTTTCAATAGGAAAAGTAAAAAAAAGGGATGGAGTGCTTATTATATTATATCAGTAAAAACTTTAATCCTGTCTTACGAATACGTGATAAAAAGAACAGGCAGACATTTTATGTATGAGTAAACTAATAATGTATTTTCACAAGACTTCAAATAAATAATTGAATAGTTTTATTTGGTTAATCTATTATTATTACTGTCTGCTAGCTTTTCCATTCCTTAATAACCTTATTATGAGATATTGTGTTATTTTTCAACCTTTTATATCATAAATAGTAAAGTCAAAGTTTCTTCTAGATATTTCCTTTTAAAAAAGACGTGGGGAAAAAAATTCCCATAAATAGTAAGAAAATGAAAGAATAAAAGAGTTATCTAGTGGAAAGAAAATGAAAGGTGTTACTTCTTTTCATTTCTTCATCGAGGCCAAATACCTTTACATCGAACTCTATAAAAAAGCTCCAAAGAACAGATGTTTGACTAAATTATTAAAGATCCTTCTAAATTTGTCTTAAAATGGGTGCATGATTGCTCTGGAGTACTCTTTCACTGAAGTGGAAGAAGTGAATTGAGATGAAGGATCTGACCAATCAGAAAGCAGGTGAATAATAAGAGGCACTTTTTCAGCTTGCCCTAGAGGCTTGTTAAAATGGGCGTGCACGTCACGATCTTTATGCGTAAAAGTAATGGCCGCGAGTCATCTTCATCGCAATGACAGTTTAGATATTACAGATATGCGAGACAATTTAGATATTTTTCAAGCTGATTCCCTATTAAAAAAATTTCCCCGTAAGGCATCGGTACTTTCACTTTAATATTCGTGAGTGGGAAGTAAAGGTATTATTTAGCTCGATGAATGTGGAGGAAAATATTATTGGAGCCATTCTGGTAAAAGCAGGAAATTATATCTTTTTATACATGAGTCTGCTAAATATCGATGTGGTTTCAAAGTAAGGTTTAAATATTTAGCATAAAAATAAATGCTACAAAATTCCTCTCACGTTCTCCCAGTGGTAAAAAATATTTTTAAAAATGCAATGAAATAATGCTCACTTATTTAGAACAATTTA
Source organism: Trichonephila clavata (assembly GCA_019973975.1). NCBI lineage: Eukaryota > Metazoa > Arthropoda > Arachnida > Araneae > Nephilidae > Trichonephila > Trichonephila clavata. The sequence goes on from BMAO01031841.1 coordinate 88,066, forward strand.
TATATAATTTTCCAAATTTGGCTTAATTTCGTCATTCAGTTACTTTTTTCACCTAAGTTTTTCCGCAGTCGACATAACATTAAAACAAGCTGACTCCATTAATTACTCGAGCTTAATGTATTGGTTATTATTTTATGAACAATAAATAGGTTCATTCTCAAAATTGGGCATTTAATGCATTCTTGTGAGACAACACTGGTGTATAGCCGTTTTTGGCGATTGTTAACATGTGGTTTGAAATGTACCATTTATTTTTTCCCTTACTTACTATTAAGCAATAACTTTCGTTTTGTTGGAGAAAAACGACAGCATATCAAAATTATTCCAATATTTTTTTACTAAAGAATTAGTGAAAATTCAAGAGTATAATTATTTTAGAAAAACAGTTTACCTTTAAAAAAAATTTTTCAATGTACAAACTTTTATTATGCAAAGGGTATGGTATCGGATGACGGCAAATATGTAAAATATGCATGTTTTGATGAAATTTCTGATTTACTGAAATGGTGTTGTCGGGATTTTACACATTTTTCCTTTATACAAAAGTTGATAAAATTAATTCTTTGCTATATTAATGAACAATTGAACAATTTGTATGTGGATTATGTGTGATAATTCTATTACTATTTAAATATATACTTTAGAAATTATGGTTGCAAATAAACTAATATAATTCAGAATAATGCTAGTCCAAAAATTCTATAACTAACTTACAGAAATTTTTAGAATATTTATTCCGATATACACCGTGTTATACTTCTACACTGTATAGATTTTATTCTTAATATAAATATATAGTTCGTCTTTTAGCAAATTTTAGTCACTTAAACACAGCCTTATTTGCATAAATATTTTTTGTCTAACATAATAAATATTCAAAACAAGTGAATAAATAATGCTGTTCATTCATTTTTAAGAACAATAATAATATACACATATAAAACAGTTATTGTTCATATAAGATACACAATCTTCTTGAAGAATTTTCATGAGAAATTTTAAGCAAAAACGTTATTTGTATATATAATCTAATACCTGAAATAACTAATTCACGTCTTTCAGAATGCTATGTAAAACACAATCATTTCTTATTAATAAAGCATCCTTTTACGTTTTTCGAAAGAAAAGATCCGTACAGTTTTAAAATTTTCATCAATAAATACAAATTCGAAAATCTTGCGAACATAGTCTATACATTTGAGAATATATTAATAATTCAACTGAAAGATATTTCAAAACGAATTTCTTTTACATACTAAACCGACTTCTATGTCTCTAATTTCATTCCAAATATAAAATTCTAAGTACAAATCATATTTATAAGGGGAATTTTTTCTTCTTTTTCTCTTTTTTTAAAAAATATTTACAGACAGTTCTAATCTTCCAACTAATGCAATTGTAAAAGTATTCCTTAAAGGCACTTTAAAGAAGGATTATTTATAAATATATTTAAGTACATACATTTTTTATGCAAATATTTAAAACATAAAAATAAAAAGCTTCCATTTTAAAAAACGCACGTGGCAGGGGTAGATTAAGCTTTCTCTTACATGTAAAATGTCGATTTATGTAAGAGACAGCTTAATTTTTTCTCATAAAAGTGCTTCATGCAAATTTTTCAAGTAAAAAATTTGTTTTACATGATAAAATAAAATTTCTTTTATTTAGTTTAATTAATGCCACAAAATAGAATTGTACAATATATAGTTGCTGACGATCTGTCAATTAAATCACTTCCTTTAATATCTCATTCTTTAAACATCCATGCCAATTTTTAAACAATTTCCTTATTTTGATAATATGTTCTTACATATTCGATTTTGGAACCACTGTTACTGTGTAGGTAACAATGTTCAAATAGAACTGTGAGCTCTAATCTCAATTCTAGCAAAGAGCGTTGTGTGGTATAATGGACCTACATTGCTGTCTCCCAAAATTACAATGTTCGAGGTTCAGGTGTAAATATGGAGTTATATGAATTCAAATCAACCAATCATTTCGCAGAATCTAGTGTTGTATATTCAGCCAGTAAACCATGATATGCCATTTGTGATAGCGTTTGGTTCCTGCTTACATCTGAACCCTCTTGTCTACCGGTAAACCCGGCTAGATGTGTGGGAGAAACAAAATAATCCACAGACATGATTTCAATCTAATCAATTTATTAATTCCAATAATCAATCAGACACAATACAACTCTAATTAAGGTAGATGATATATAGTAGAGCGTGGAGGTGAGATTCTATAACATGAGGATACAACTAAAGACCCTCAACTGAATCTAGGATAGCTTAAATACGCTCAAATATAACTACGTCGCATACTAATAAACTAGCTTCTACTTAATCAAACTCACAGTACCTGAACTTTTTAAGCATCGGATCCTACACTGGAAACTTGCAGGTGCTCTCTTCTGCTTGATCAAGTCGTTGGCTCCACGTTCTGTAACCCTTAACTAACTCCACTCCTTTTCAATATTTAATCAACAACTAATTCGCAAACTTTATGTTAACTCCTACTTGCCAACTCCACGTGTCAACTACCGAACTCGCGAAAACAGAATTTACATAATATACCTCATTTACATAATCACATTTCCTTACTCAATGAAAGTTGGTTGAAATAACTATTTTCCTTAAAGAGATATGAAGAGATTAGTAGAACCGCATATAGATCCGTCACACATTTAGTTAGGATAGTTCTAGTGAATGAGTTTTGACTTACAGAAAGAGAATTTTGTTTTTGAAACCATTTAAAGAATTATTTTCAAATCGATGAGAAAGATTAACATGTATTTTGTTTGTTCCTGTAAAAAAAAACTTATTTTCGTTTTACACCATCGGCCAATTTCGTCAAATCAAAAGACCGTGATTTTCAATCAATAATAAAAACTGTTCCCACCCACTTTCGAATATAACAATATTGGCAACATTTTTTGAACTGTTGACGTCTTATAGCTTGTTGAACTGGTTGATGGTATAATACTACACAAGTACCAAAAAAAACCGTCTACTTACTGTTCATTTTTAAAAAAAATCTTTCTTTATTTAAGAGGTAGTATCCTCTTAAATAAAGGGCATTATATTTTGTTTCAATGAAGGAACTTTTATTAAAGTAAGTAAAAATAAAACAGTTTTACGATGTTTTAAAAAGTCGTGGAATGTGATATACGAGAACGCAGATTCTTTTAGCAAATAACAGGCTTTTATTTGAATTAACATACACCAAAAAATTCAATTTTAAGTTAATATCAATGATTAAAGGGTGGAAATAGTTTCTTACCTTTGAATGGTTATTGATAAATATTTATCCCTGTTTTGTTTATATAAATGGTTTGTTATTAAAATTTAGTTTCTTTAATTTTATTCAAACTTAAGTTTAATTTACTTTATTTCATTCAAAAAGTTCTCAAATGTTTTGCGTATTGTTTACTGTAAAACTGCTTACCATATCTTTCAAATAGATTTGATCTAATATTTAATTAGTTCCTTGGATGTATAATATATTTTAATGGACTTTTTCATATGGAAGAAACAAAAAATTCAAAATTTTTTTCCTAAAAAAACTGATTTTCAATTTAAAATGTAATTTAAAATCATAAAGGAGCAGGATTTTCTTCCACTGATTTAAAAAAACTAGTATTGTTTGGTAGAACAAGGTAATTATGAAACTATGAATAGAGATAATAATAAAAAAATTATTAATTGCTTCTTTTTTTTAAATTTTGATAATTCCGCCAAAATATATTAGATTCCTGTTACTGAGTTTGATAACTTTTTTTATTTGCTGCCATCTTCTTAGTTAAAAATCATTAATTATTCATTTAATTTTTTTCCTGTTACTGAAAAAAATACTAATCACGCCTATTTAAAAACTAATAATGATAAATAATGCAAATTTCTAGGCGAAAAAGAACTTTTTTAAATATCCAAGTTTATAGAATTTAGTCAATTACCTTCTATGTTGGATAAAATTCATTATACTGTGATAATTATGAAATTCATGCAAAATCTCGACAACATATACTGATTTTTTTTGTAATTCAAGATAATTAAAAAACTATGTTCACTTTTTACGGAGCTCAATTAATGAACAAGAAGTGCTAATGAGATGAAATATAATGAGGAATTCTGAATCCATTAGCACGTTTTTTACCTATTTTTTCAGCATATTTAAAAATCAATAACAATAAAAAAACTTATTTTGAATAAAAGTAGCTATTATATGTTAGATTATTTCGTGATTTTCGTGTTCCTCTTTTTAACATCGAAAATACTATAAACGAACTTAAATTAGAAAAGCAATTCATGCCTCAACTAAAGAACTTAAAAAGTCTCTTTTTTTATCATTTCTAAAAAAGTTTCTCTATCCCGACTAGTCACGATCTCCATTACAAGTTATTTATAGGCTTCGTAGTTCGTGCGCCCCATAAACTGTCTTTATCTTAAGTTTTGATCCGAAATTTCTTGGAATTATCGATTTGCTATTTTTTTTCTTTTTCCTATCAGATTTTTATGACTCGGCGTTACATGTAACAGAACTAGTTTTATGCTTTCCGATTATGTTCCCTTAATAATTTTTCTGCCTTCGTTAAACCAGTGTAATAAACTTGAGATTCGATGTACACTGGGGTGTAAAAAACCCAACTATAAAAATTATTACTTATTAGACGATTCATAAATTTATGTTTTTCTAATAAATGCAGCTTTTAATTGATAAGAAGTAGAACTCGAGTTTCATTTTCAAATTTGAAATTTTCAAGCACATTTATAAGAGTTAGGGTAAGAATATATCTATAATTCTTCTAAGAAAAATTAAGTTTAAAATTAGTTCGCGGATTTGAGTTCTTTTAAATATGAAATACTGCTTGTGAATAAATGCAATGTATTAAATACCCTATATTTTCGCAGACAAGAGAATAATTGAATCATTTTCTGTTAATAGAATGATCGTACGATTTACTACTATTTTAAATTATTAGTCCATGCTAGCTTCAATGCCTTGATAATATTTATTGTTAACAATTCTGTCTCTGTGCTTGTACTCATTCTGCAACGTTATTTTCTAAATCTGACCATTATGCTATTCCTACCTTCTTTGAACATTTTTTTCATTGGCATTTTTAATAGCATCTCTTCATTCTTTCGCCAATCTTTTATCTTCAATTCAATTACATAGAAAGCCCTTGATGCATTACAATTAATAGATTCCTTAGTCTGTTTAATGATTTTTAACTTGAAGCTTGCTTCATATTTCTTTCTTTTCGTTGGTTCCAAGATTCAGCCCACATTTTACAAATTTTTTGCTGATTGCATCTATAGTGCAAATTATTTGAACACTCAACACAATTTATAACGAAATTTGTTAAAGGTTCAAGTGTGTTTGTGATTCGGCTCGTGTTGCTTCAGACCAGTGTTTCCCAAAGTGGGGTACACGTACCTTCAGGGGTACGGGAAGAGTTTGGTGGGGGTGTGCGTTACACCGGAGTTTGATGGGGATATGCACTGCCCCTAATTCTACGTTCTCATTAGAGAAGTCAAGACAGTCTTGTGAGGCGTGAGATGGCCCAGTAACGAAGTCTGGAATATACCAGACTTCGTTACAGAGATAACTTACTTCATTAATAGTTAGTGACTTCTCCAGGCACTTGTGTATTTTTCGCTTTTGGGTGATTTTTCTTATAGGAAATGTTTGTTATATGCTTTAAGCAAGTCCCACTAATTTTGATTATTTTTATAAAATATTGGAATTGGTTTCAGACGGATTCTTGAAAAATAAACCTATGGAGTGCACATTAACATCGTTCTGGTTACAAATATAACATGTGTATCCGTTTTAACAGAAAAAGTTCTGAAATACATGTTGCCTTCATATTTATGTGAAGTTGCTTTTTCAGTATGTATAGACATTAAGTTGAAAAAAAGGAATAGACTATATTGGACGGGGAAGCATCTCAGATTAAAATTAACAACCAGGGAACCAATTTATGATGATCTGTCATCTCAAGCAATTTCACCCTTCTTATTCATCCAAATAAATGTTATTTGTAATATAACTTTTATTTATATTTTATTATGAATAATTTTACTTCTCTTTACTTATTATTTTGTGTAGGTCACAAAAAGAAAAATAAATAAATCTTAATTGGCATTAAAATACAGCGTTACGAAAATTATAGAAGAGGTACACATATGTCAAAAGTCTCGGAAACGCTACTTTAAACAATCGTGCCTGGTGTAAGAAAATAAAATATGCTCTAGTTGTAATCAAATGTTATAACTAAATTTACACATAGGCTATTGATAATTTGGTGTGAAAGCTCATTTACACGATTTGATCTGAAGAAGATGATTCTGCGAATGCAAAAAATAATTGATGTAAAATTTTATGGAAAAAAAATAATCTGTTTAAAAATTAAAATTTAAGTGTATTAAAAATTTGTTATCCAAATTCAAATTAAACTGACAACTTATAAAATAATTAGAACACAAAATTTAATTTAAAATATTCCATGAGTATATAATTTCTGTAATGTTCCTATAAAATAAGCACCTTAAGCAAACATGAAGTTCTGAATAAATTTCAAATAAGTAAATGTAAATTATTTACTATCAGAAAGATACTGATGAAGCATAAAGCAGGACATTAATACCAATGTCTTCTGAAGGATTATTAATGGCTAAATAGCATGCTTCAATAAAAATAATAAAAAATAACGTTATACACTAAATGTATTCTTTAAATTCCTGACTATTTGTACAAATCAAACAAATTCTGAACTTTTACCATTAAATCGTAAACATCATACATCATCGATAAATATCCTTTGTTATTTTTATAGTAAAATTTATATGCAGTTTAGAAAGAAAATAAAAGAGGAGAAAAAACGACTGATTCCCCAATGAATCAAAGACTATTGCTGTTTTTGGAATTAAGTTAGTTTAATATAATATTTCTGTTCTACTTTCTGTTACAAAAAAGATCTTTTTGATTTTTTTCCCGAACAAAAGTTTCTTTTCTTGATCTATATTTGAAAAATGCCTATTCAAATACATCATAGGACGAGACGGTGATTTAGCCATTAAATGTTTTATAATAAAAAAATGGTGTGTTATAAGTTATTACATGCGTAGGATATGTTTGATGTTCAGAACACAAATAAATTCGCAAAAATAGACTTTAAATTGGTAAACATTCAAAACAAAAAGATATTTCACTGCTTTTTTCATACATAATAATGATTGTTAACTGCTACATATTATTATATTTTTCCCAATTTATTTTCTTCTTTTCTTAAAAAAAAATTAGGTCTTCTGGAACATGTCGTTTTATCTTCCTTTTTAATAAAATGGTTAGTTTTATCTGGAGTTCTAAATTTACATCTTCCTTGAAATCTAGATTAGGGATCATTGGTTACAAAAGCAAAAGACAGGGTAAAATATGAAGAGAAAAAACCAAACGGGAAATATTCGGTATGTTATAAATGATAAATAAATCTTTCGTTCACATCCAATGTACTATTTTATGACCTGAAATAAGGTCCTTTTGTGCAGAATTATCCTTGTTCATACGTGGAATAAAACTAGCTTATTTTCTGTGATAATTTTTCAATCATCATTTTACTGCAATCTCGTGAGTAAAAAACTCCAATAAACTAGTAACGATTGTTTTTAAAGTTTTAAATTACCTTTGAAGTAATCATCATTTTTTTTTAGTAAATAGATATCAGAATATAACACTTCACTCAAAACAACCTGGTAAAAAATTGTTAGTTCTAAACATAACTCCTGTTAAACTCAAAAGGACAATATTAAACTAAGAGATAAAAACAAATTTCAGGTTTAATTGTAACAACTGTAGTTTATTTTATAATAAAAATTTAATACATAATTAACGAATAACGGTTACGATATCAGAACTAGATTTTTAATATAAAAAAATTAACAATTATTTGAAGGGGGGAAAAACATTTCCTTTTGTATTTCTTTTTTTTCCCTTCGATCTATCTAATTTTTTCAATTTTAATATATAAAAAAAAATTCTATAAAATCTCTCCATTTTGCAATTAACCCCGATTTTAAAAGACTTTAGACAAAATTATAGATATTTTTATCATTTATATTTCTTACTAAGAACAGTTCAAATAAAAATGAAAAAAAAGCATAAATCTTATTTTTTTTTCAGTTGCCACAATCTCTACGTCAAAAGATTTTGGCAGATATTTTTATTTCTTACATGAAGCAAATATTAGCACCCAATTAATTAGTAATAATAAAAGTTTTTCTCAAAAATAGATGGATTTATGTAGGATTGCATTACATTTCTAACACAGTTGCATAAAGTATTGTATATATTTATTTTGTTTTCTTAAACTACTTTAATTTCATATATTTTCAGTGGCGTAACGGAGAACATTAGAGCCCCCTGCAAAGTAAGGCTTTGGGTCCCCTAGAGTCCTGCCCCACCCCCCGCAGTGTAAGGGTTGTGGGGGTGTACGTTACGCTACTGTATATTCTTCATTTATGAAAAATAACATCGACTGATGGCATGAGAACGAATTTTTTTATTTATAATTTGCTTTTATTTTCTTATTGACTCGTATTTTATTGTGACGTTATATTTATTCCTTAACCAAGGTTCGTGAGATAGTATGTCTTGTTTCATCTTCTTTTTATTACTTATTATCAAGAAATGTTACGCCACAAAATATTTTGTAGAATTTCAGTTCTTCCCCCAGGGTGATTGATGTTGCTTATAGTTAAGCAAATGCGAAGAAGTCTGCCGGGAAAAATAACTTAACCATGTTCTCTTTGAACCAACAAAACTTGAATAAATATGAATGAGAATTATCTTCAGAAAATACTTGGGTGTCCGCAATTACTTTCCTTCTGAAATGAAAACGCCAAAATAACGACGATTTGTTTATTTTTTTTTATCCTATGAAATATGCAAGAGAAAAAAACGAAAATAAAAGAAAATGCTTTGTGCTGCCATCTAGTAGCAAGATGAGTTAACAGTATGAAAATAGTACTCCATTTATTATTCAGTGAAGCTTTCAAATTATTTTTGCATTATACATTTTATTTCCTGAATTATACGGAAAATTTTCAAGGTTATTAAGAATCCAGTTTTGTACGGGCGAATATTAATAGTTCTTTAACAACATTTCTCAGCAACAAATTATCACTGAGAAAACTGCTGTTATTTAAGTAACTTCTAATTTTAAGTTTAAAAATTGTTTATTAATTTTTATTTGAAGTATTATTTCTTAGATAACTTCTAAACAAAATTTTTAATCAATCTTCTTGTTTATCAAATTTAATTTCTATTATTAAAATTAACGTTAAAGCACAAAAAACATTAAAGTTTTTAAATTTTAATCATTAATTTATAATTGAATTATTGCATCTATTTCAGAGTTATTAAACAGCAAATAACCATTTTGATATCAAATACTATTATTTGTCCCTAAATAAAAATATTTATGCGCAGTAAACCATTTCTTCTAAAAAAATTTAACTATTTTTATTTAATATTTATTCTTTAATTTTTCTCTATAATTTCTTTCATTAATTGGTTCGTAATCTCTTGAAATATTTTGGTATAAAATATGCTTTATAAAGATCCTTCACAAGAAAAGGAGCTTCACATGGTTTCTATGACAACATATCCTACGTATCAAAAATATTTAAAATGTCAAAATTAAGAAGGGTATCAGAGTTCTTATTTAAAAACAGAGATTTATATATAAAATAGATATGAACAATGAATGGTTGTTTTTAATCTTTATGATTATGTGTACCACTATAAACTTCTTAAAAGGATTGAATAAATTTATATATTTTACATTTAATACTGCTACTATATCAAACAAAATTTACAAATGGAAAAAAAAATTGTGTATGTTCTTATAACACAATAGAAGTGAAAATTTCTAATTTATTCTGAGCAAAAGTATCCAATTGTTTGGATGTGTACTATGTTTCCTTTTACGACATTTTCGCAGTTCCTTTTTTCCTGCCCATTCATCGGAGGACTTGTTTATTTTACCCATTTTCAGTACAGGACGATGTTTAAATAATTATACATTCCTATCTATTTTTATATGAATAAATACGATTTAGATGTCAAATAGTCTAATTTAAAAATATTTATATGTAAATTACTTATGAAGATTATATTTGTATAATATATATGTTTATATGATATTGTCACGTAGAAGGAATAAGGCGATGTTATCTAATGTGGTGCGGGCAGCACCACAAATGAAGACCTATCCAGCTGCAGTACTTTTATAAAAACTGGTGGAGAGTTCTAGAATAACCACCAGGGGAAAGATTAACATAAATTCAATTTACATAATTTGCAAATGTCCATAAAAATAAATAACAAAAGTCATGATTAAATTTAACAAACAAATACCTGGGAGGCTCGAACCCGAGCTACTTGCATGGTAGAGCAGTGCTTTAACCGTTCGGTGACTCAGAACGTATCAGAGAGAGAGAGTTTGTGACATTATTTAAGTACTATCCCAAAAATGCCAACGCTCAAGATAAATCGCCACCCTGATTCCCCATGTGTCGTAGGTTCTGAATTGACAACCGTATGCTTTCTTTCATATAATGCACCAATACCGTCGCGATAATACGTAAATTACGTTTGTATAACTTAAATAATGCCATTTACTACGTAAGACTAGAAAACTTATCCCTTGAAAGCCGTTTACTTTTCTTAAAATTCTCTGAGCAAACAAAAGAAGAGGATTCTTACTCTTTCACAATGAATGTTTTTTCTCGTAATCTCTTAGTTGTCATCACCAATACAAACCAAAATATTATCAACTTCATCGCCAATTAGCTTCATTAAAATTTTAGATTTTAATTCTTTTAGGCACATTTTTGTGCTTAAATATGCTCTTTCTGCTTGATCAAAAAATAAATTCCATGTTTTATTTCTTCTTGGCACAGGATGTACCATTATTTGTACTGCTTTATGAAGTTTATCTAATGAAGGAATACTTTCAACAACATAATACGTTGAATTTACACATTCCGTTTGTTGTTGCAAGCGTAACCTATACAACTCCTCTTCCTTTTTACGCTATATAATTGAAATCGCAGGGAAGTTCAAGACAAATTCCTTATCTTTTATAAATTCCGAGGATTTCAAAAGTATTTCTTTTAGTTCAGCGATTTTAAACGATCCACATACTGTTTCACCGCGCGGATTTCTTCCATTACAGCTAGCAAATCAACTTTTGTAACATTTTTAAACATTATTGATCATTAACAATGTTCAACGGAAAATTCAAACTCTCCTTTACTAGATAATCCGTTAAGACATCTGGTTCTCAACGGAGAGTGGTAGCTTGATAACAAACTTTGAAATATTCTTATAATAACTACCAGAATCCCTCTTTTAATTTCCTACAAAAGAATAATCTCCTTTTTTTTTCAATTATTTTTGCTTGTGCTCTTCTTTTCTCGTTCACTCGCTGAAGTTGAGTGGAAGGCGGCTTCATGACAGTAATATTTAAAGAAAGAAAATAAAACTTCACAGAAAAAAATGTGCATGGATTTTTTACTTAAGAAAAAACACGCGCCTAAAAAGTTTTCAATTCAAAACTAAGTGAGAGTCGCCGTTTCGAGCACGATTTCCGACTAGAGTCGAGAAAAACCGAGTTACCGTAACGCACCCTAACCTGACGTTTCATTTAAATTTACTCTTCCGAAAGAACCTATCACTTCAAAAACTTTATAGTTTAATCAATGAATAAAATTATTTCTTGGCAACCGCCATTATCACAGTGAGGAAGAAAATTCACGCTGTGACGGGGCTATTAGCGAGATTTTCGAACTAATCCTCTTGGGAAACTTTGGGGCTAGCATTTATACTAATTCACAGCCTTTTCAGGAAAAACACGAGATAGATATATGTTAATTAGTTCGACTATATAAAGTCTAGGTTTTATAGATGTAAAGGGAGAAGGAGCCGTCAAGCTGTTAAGTTGAATATCGGAGAATTACTTCACGCGAGTTTAAAAGGTGTAAATTATTAGATTTAAGATAGTAGATTCAGTACAGGCCTGAGGTTAGTTAGTGATCGTTCTCCTTGTCCATTTCTGGTAGTCGGGTTTACTTAGAATTGAGTATTAGGATTAATCGACGTTTTAGGAATCACTCCTAGGTTTCTTCTTATAGTTAAACTTGTGATTGTTTAAGTGTTTGTCAGTACTTGAATAAATATATTTGTTATTATGGCGTTTGTTGGTGATGCTATGTTTCCTCCCACACTTAGAGACGCGCCGGGCGGAGTGAGCTGGGTCCCAGGTAGGACCCAGCCACCACAATGTAAAGAAATTATATTTTTAGGAGAATGAATCTTAACTAAACTCATTCAAAATAAGTCATTTGTGTTTCATATTTTCTTTTTTCCCCCTATTTCTTAAATCCTCCCTAAAATCTCTGGGTTTTCCTAAAATATGACAAATGACATCAGAACTGTAAAAAATTGTAAATTATTCGTTGTAAGTACACATAGATTGAATAGTAAAAATATCTTTCAAAAGGAAAAAGATTTTTTTTTAGCAAGACTAATTTTCATTTTCACTTTTACCAAGTCATTATTACAAAATATGCAACTGAATTGCTGTTATCACCAGCATTTATAAAGCTTTTTACACTATATTGCATTTTTAACAATATTACTATTAATGACTTATTAGTTGTTACGCTACTTCCAAAATGAGTTCTAAAAATAAATCTTACAAATAGTTTTAACTAATTGCCTATTACTTCCTAATTACTTTGCTAATTACGCTTAACTGTGTCATTAGTTTAGAGGCTTAATTACTTTAACTAACAGCTAAATCTAATATTTCATTTTGTATTACTAAAATAAGCCTCTTGGAGAACTTTAGATTATGTAAGATTATTTAAGAAGTTTTATATACAGTGTAAGATTTCAGAAGCTTATTTCAAAATATTGGCCACTAAGGTGCTGATGGCTTAGCTATCAATAAATTGTCGTATATGAACCATTTTCAAATTAAATTAGTAAAAGAAGTATTAATACCTGTTTAAAATTTTATTTCTGAGTGTTTTGATGTCCTTGTTTAATCAATACAATACAAAATTACGATATTTACATATTAACGTCACCGCAGCCAAATTTGCGTCATACGGATTGCATCATTTTTCACCCAAATGTTACGGATTGTATTTTCCAAATAAAACACAAAGCAAGAATCATTTTTGTTGTTTTTCTCTTTTACTGTTATGATATCATGGCGCGACTCATGTGGTGCAAATTTGAGTTGTGGTGACGTTAACATACGTAAGTATCTAAAAATTACTATTATATATATACATACTAGTACGCAAAACTTAAACAACGAAGACATTTTTCAATAAACATCCCTGAAATTATAGTACAAAGATGACCCGGAATTACATAGGAATGCAGGGTCACAATTGCCTTAGTTGCGAGCTATGACGCAAAGAGCAGAGAAAAAAGAACAGAAACAACAACACATTTTAGGGACAGAAAACATTTCATTTGAAAGTTGTACTGCAACAGAAGCTCGAAATTACTACCAAAAGTCGTCTGACAGACCTGACTGGAGAGCTGCATGGAATTCCTTACGTTCTGGAAGATTTCTCTGGGTAGTCACGAGGTAGATGGCACTGAACGAAAGGTTTCGTGAAAATAGATCCTAATGGAAATCGTCATTTGCGATCCGTTTCCCGAGGTAGTAGAATGAACTCTTATTCAAACGAAGAGCTGGTCCCCATGCTGATCGTGTAAGGATCTCGCCATTTGGTGGTTGTACCGGGAACTTTACCGGAACAGGAGTGTTCCACGTTACACTTTCCTTGCAAGTGTGCACAGAAGGTGACGTGAATCTGGTTCTGGTCAAGTGAAGAGTTTTGTGTACGAAATGTCCGTTCCTTCTGTTGAAGATCTTATACTTCGAATGTCCGGGAGGATGCATGATATACCAGTAATATTTGAAAAAGTAAGAAATTCCAAGCAGCACCACTGTCAGGCCTACCAGACGATTTCTGGTCGTAATTTTGAACGCCTGTTGTAGTACAACCTTTCAATAAAATATTCTCTGTCCCATTAGTGTGTTGCGGTTTCTGTTCTTCTCGGCTTCTTTACACCATAGCTGGGAACTAAGGCATTTTTGACCCTGCATTCCAATGTGATTCTGAGTCGTCTAAATAACCCCTACACACCCTGAAAGTTTGCCGGTCTGGCAGCGAATCACCCTGCATATTTTTTCCTTAATATATTTTAATGTCCAGACATTTTAGCTATTTTTCTGCAGAAAATAAGATGATACATTTTTGATGTAGACCATAGGTTCTCAACGTGGGCGATAACGCCCCCTTGTGGGTGTTTGAGGTTTTCAGGGGGGGGGCAGTAAAAGATCCTGAGAAAATTAGGGAGTGTTGAGATGGCACGGAGGGGTTTGGGCAGATTAACCAAATAAAAAAGACTAATAAAACACGCTGATTACGAACTAACAAAAGTAAACTTTAATACTGTTTACCTTATGTTGATTGTATGTATTTAAATCATTTCTAATCACATGTACGAAAATTCATATATTTCGGTAGTTCGGGAAGTGGATGAGAAACTTAAAGATCACATTACTTTCAGACCCACATTAAAACGATTGGTATAGTAAATTTTAATTTTCTATAGTGGTCGTGTTGTCTTTGTCTGTGAGCAGTAGGAAAAATGTTTCATCCACTGCATTTCATTACATATGTTATCCAAGAAACATAATTAAATATTTTAACCAGGAACTAACGTGTGATTCTTTAAAGACTGAAACTGTCAATTTATATTTATTTTGAGCAATAGTCTATTATGAATTACTATGTATCATCAAAACCCCTGCCTGTCTATATAACAGGTAAGCTAAAACTTTTATTCCACTCTTTTAAATGAAGAAATTCAGTAGCGTTTCAATTCCAACACTATCCTATCTGTGACTGAAATATATAATATTATACATTTTTTTGTGGCAATAGCTATTTCAGATTCGCAAGTAAAAAAATTGGAGCTTTAGAAAAAAATTAAATTAAAAAATATATTCTATTAGTAATAGGATATTTTTTAAAACTTAACTCTTTTTTTTTCACCATGTATTATGTACACAATTATTTCTCCAGAGTGGGAAGGGGCGATATCGAAATATTCACTAGAAAAGGGGGGCGGTATCGAAATATTTACTAGAAAAGGGGGCGCCAATTCAAAATGGTTGAGAACCTATGATGTAACTATAATTAAATCAATTTATTATATAACTTTTATTACCTTCCCAAAAATTCCATCACTTTGCAATAAATATTATTTTCGCAATACAAAAATTATTTTACATTCCATTTAATCGGTAAACTAAATATACACCGTATCAATATTCCTCCTTTACCCCATTTGAAATAACATGCATCATATAATTCGAAAAAGAAATCAAAATGGAGATTGCGTTTTTATAGATCAACCCTCGATTACAAGCTCTGCAGTAAATTATAAGTAATAAAGAATCGTCCGTCGACATTAGTAAAAAGGATCAACATTCGGAAATATCTTATGAGCTTTTTACGTATCTCGACCAGTATTTCCTTTTGCCATTTTAATCTGTCGTCATAGCAACCGAGGAAATTCCCTATTACGAAAGTAGTAATATCCGATCGGTTATGGGAGCTCTTTAAAATATTTGTTTTATCTCAGTGATGCAATGCATTTTTCTTTGAAGATTATCTAAACAGTATCCGAATGGGTCGTTCGCTGATCTTATCGGTTATGATATTAGTTATCCCACACCGCAAAACTGCTTAGAGCCCTAATAGCAATTTCTTTCTGTTTCGGCTGTAGGTATTATTGTTTTTGAAGGAAAAAATAACCCTGATGATATTTGACTCGGAGATTGGATTATTAGGCACGCATATTATATTTGTCTTTTAGCACAATAAAAATACTTATTGGAGGGCTAAAAGATAAAGATATCGAAAATGTAAGACGCTCAAAAATAGATTTTCTATAATGTCTCTAGGAGCTCGAAATAGCATATGTTCGTTGAACGAGATTTTATACATATAAAAATTTGACATTCGTTTGTATATATTCTGAATAATATAATATATTCAGTTAAATACAGAGTTTATTTTTATTGGTTTGATTTTATTTTCATTTACACACACATCACTCTGTGAAACAACACGAGAGTTTCTGGCGACGGACCTCGTAATTCTGATCCCTGGTCAACCTAACAGGTTGACCACTACACAGGCCACCTAACATCTGAGGTGGCAGTCCTACTCTTCAAACAACCACACCACTCCAACGGGAAGACTTTAAACCTCGACAGATTTAACATTGTAGTGTAATGATCCCATCAAATTACTTCCTTACTTGGTAGTTAGAGGGATCCCACCGGTGAAAAAAGCTTCATTATATTGATGTTATGTCGAAAATGTTATGTTATACATTGGCTGGAAAAGCCAAGTTTCAATTCTTTTACGAATACGAATAGTATATTAATATTACAAATTTATGCTTGTATTATAAATACGAGTACAATTAGTCTTTTGATTTTATACTTGTATTATCTATATAAATGTTATAATTCTTTTGAGTGAAAAAAATCATAAATACTTTAAAGTTGAAAGATATATTTTAGTTAGAAATTATTTTTCTATTCAAAATTAAAGCTATTGTTTCTGATATTAATATCCTTTTTAATTTTGTAAAAATTAAACCAATGATAGCAACATTTGTAAAAAAGTTACTTAAAATTAACTAATTAATTTTTAATTGTGTTTTCACAAAGTTTTTTTTTTATATATATTTATAGGAAAAGTTTTCTAAAATCTGCATGTCCTATAGTTTTTTAATTACATAAAAAATTAAGAGATAGTTTGATTTTAAATCAAGTAATTGTTAATTATCCAATGAGACAGCAGAATACTCAAAAACACCTTAACACTTATTACTTAACAGAATATATAAAAAAAACCGTGTTGATTTCGTTTAATTTTAGTAAAATCTTGTTTGAAGGTATTGTTATTTCATCGGATATTTAATCCTGTTGGGAAATAAACATTAAAATAAAGCCTTAAGTGTTAAAAAAAATAAACATTTTAATTGATAATTAACTACATTACCTTTTTATTCTCTCGAAAAAATTCCCAATTCTTTCGTTACAAAATGCAAGTCCCGCTGTTTACATAAGGGAGGAAATAAAATGTCAAAAGCATTCGTAAAAAATAACATAGCATATCTCCTATGAAATCTGTTTTGATATCCGTTGGATTTTAAGCCCATAGTAAGATATTTTGATGAATTATTACTTTCTCAAAAAATGGCTCGGTAAAAAAAAAAAATTATATATTTTTCTATTAATATACATATTTTATATATATATATACATATATAATGTTCGGTAATATTTATTTGAATAAAATCATATATGTGTGTTATTGTATGATAAATGCTTACATAACTGTAATATGTAAAAAATGATTGGTGAAAAATTGTACTTAGAATTTTGACTTCAGACTTAGTAGTATTCAGTCGGATTCAACAGCTTTCTGCTGTTTTGTAAGCGTCAAAAAAATGAATATCATAGAGACGCTTGTCGCTGCTTTCTACATTTGGAAATATTCTTTTCATTCCCATCAAAGGACGAATTAAAAGAATCTTCGAAAATGTTAATCAGTTTCAACTTTCTTCTTTAACACCCTTTTACAAACTTCACTTGTATGTAACGGAATTTCTTAACTCAATTTTTACCCACTTTAAAAGGTCAGATTAATTCAAAATTTTGCTCACTATTCCAGGACTGATGACAATATGATAATTTAATAATTTTGTTCCATTGTCCTGCTCAGGATCATCAGGATTAACGATTTCCCATTTTCAAATCCCATCCGCATCTGGCGACTCATTTCAGATCCCATTTCCAGATTTGGCGACTAAAAGATTAAGTTACAACTTAGTTCGATTAACTATAAATGGGTGTTTTTTAGTTTTTTTAAACTATAATTTATTATGTATCATTTATCATTAATTTAATACATATTTCTTTTACATGAGGCTGCGAATTTGTTATTCCCATTGCAGACTTAGTACACTCCCCGGGAGCTAGTATCACTTTTTAGTTTATCACCATATAGGTGGATACCCATTGCCGCAATGTAATTTTGATACCCAATTTCCTCCCCAGAGGTAGACACCTAGCTCTGACGATGCAAAATTGTACTAGAAACTTAATTTTGCCGATAGCACCCAAGCCAAACGGGTGTTCCAGGGATCTTTAACATGCCGCATAATCATACGGCATGGAAGCTGTCGATTTTTTGCATCATGAAAATCCCCTACCTTGGGCTGAGGTCGAACACACAAACTTATACGTACAAGGTCAGCGCCTAACCAACTACTCCACCCAACCAGATTAATTTAATACATATATTCAAGTATTAATAAGCGATAGGTTTTATGTTCTTTGCAATTATCAACACCTCCAATACCTCGATAAACTTACTGCATGCCTTTGTGTTACTTACCTCTCAGCGGCATCAGCAGTCTTGTCCTAATATTTTGATAGATCATCAAAAGCAAACGAGTTACATTTCTCTCGCTGCTCTGAGTTAATGCGATCCTCTCAGCACTCGAGGAGAGCACATCTCCAGAGAAGGCAATCGCTTTTTCTATGGGAGCGGCCAGGCGTGATGCTGGGGATTAGCGAAGATTGAAGCGAGGATCAGGAGTTAAGACCCGGAACACAAGCAGGAATGGGGAAATCAATGTCTCCCCCACCGGGATAGACCTCTTTTTTTTTACTCAGAGGTTCTTGATCAATACTTCTTACTGTACATGAAAGAAATGGTATTTATCCCCATATATGGGCGGTTAAATATAATTCTTATGTGCTGTGTCTAGGTCTCGAATACTGCGGCACGCATTCCCTTAAATGTATAGGGAAGAGTTATAGAAGGGTTATACAGATACCTTTGAAGAGAAATATACCTTCAAAACAAAACAAATTTTTGCTCTGAAGAACTCCAGATCACCACGTGATAATTCCTTAAGTAAAGGAAGCCATTTTTTTAAGTTTAAAAGGAAATGATGCAGTGCTTGCCAACTGTTAAGAAGTAAAGGCGTGATTTAAATACAGACATTAATTGTAGAAATGGAATTAAGTATGCATACACTTAGTAGAACATAGAGTTAATTTTTTGCTAAGCAAAATTGCATAGGTTTTGCATCATGTAAAAACAAGGGAAATGTCCTTCTCCAAAATATTAAAATCTGAATCGATCAGTTTCTAATGCCCTTTCGCTAGTATCCAATTGCATAGCTCTGCTGTTGTTGCTACTGATGCAATCTGATCGACAAATGCCAGATCGAGGCCCACGAAATTTATCATGGCAAAGGGCTAAGTGACGCCTGTCGTTATCCGCAGCTTTGAGCACGATACAGGTGACAGTACGATTTAGCCCGTTTTCCACCCCAATTTTGAGGGAAAACTCTCTGGGTTGGGGAGGGGGTAACTCGGTAACTCCCATCTCCCTTTCCCTTCCACCAATCTTACGAGAGGACTCGCGGATCGACGACTATTTAGAGTACCCTAGCACCTCGAAGGCACATGCCTTCACCGGGATTCGAGCACCATACAGGTGACAGTACGATTTAGCCCATTTCCCACCCCAATTTTGAGGGAAACTCTCTGGGGGTGCTCCCATCGCTCTTTCCTTCCACCAATCTCACGAGAGGACTTGCAGCTCAACGACTATTAAAGTACCCTCACACCTCGAAGGCACATGCCTTCACCGGGATTCGAACCCAGGCCCTATGGCACAACAGTCAGTATCGCTAACCATTATATCGGAGGGGCGTCGCTCAGTTCTGATACAATGATGATTAAAAGGGAAGATAGATATCAGTTAGGGTCTATCAACAAAAGCTTATACTGCAACACACAGAGAAATAAATACAACTATTCTAA
This sequence comes from Trichonephila clavata, assembly GCA_019973975.1. Classification (NCBI taxonomy): domain Eukaryota; kingdom Metazoa; phylum Arthropoda; class Arachnida; order Araneae; family Nephilidae; genus Trichonephila; species Trichonephila clavata. The sequence continues at coordinate 108,089 of BMAO01031841.1, forward strand.
TACCAACAGTACGATTAGATATTTATATATTATATTATACCTCCTTTTAATTTTTAATTATTTTTTAAATAAACTTCATACCAGTCGAATTGTACCCCATATAGTGTGTGTGCCTGTATGGGAGGGTCAAAAAATTATTTACTTGCCTTAAACAATATATAAACATTTAAATTAAATTATAAATTAACATTTTGAATTATAGTTTAATGTGAGCCGTCTGTAGTAGTTTCTTCTCGAACTTTAAGCAAAACCTTTCCTCCAAAGGCTTAGCTCAGTGCTTCTTAAACTTTCAATAATATTTTCTTTGACTCTATAGCTACAATACGACTTTAACCTCTTAAGCACCACCGGCGTATATAAACGTCTCGCTCAGCCAGTGTGTTTATTGACCCGTACGTATATATATGTCTTTCAGAAGTTCGATATTTTCTGTACACTGCTATCCATAAAATTATTCCGAAGGCTTTGGAATGCAATAAAAGGACCTCGACAGTGTTTGCGAAGGATTTACTTATTTCAGAGGATTTACTTATTTATTCCTTTCATACCCCCCCCCCCAATGCACAACATACGCTCCCCTTCATGTTAAACGGTGGCATTGGGAGCGAATCACGTAATCTTTTATCGGCATTTAAGGAATTAACTATAGACCGCAAAAATTATCAAGATAAGTGTTAATTTTTGCATATAATTTTATATATGACAAACCCATGGGGTCCACTGCTAATTATTAAACTTGTTCTTAACTTAGTATAGTTAAATTAATTATAAAATATATTGAGCAGTATTGATACATTTATAAGTGTGTATTAGTATTGATACATTTATTAGTGTAAATGTATATTTTATTTTTTATTATGTCAGAATGTATTTTGTGTTTGTTTACTTTCAGTAAATTAATAATTTTTTAAATAATCTTTTATTTTCGATTTTTCAATGTGCTCGCTCCCCCCTCGTAGGGTTATCACGCCTCTCTACGGGGGGTTTGCCTCAGTTTGAGAAACGCTGGCTTAGCTTTCCATGTTTTCGTGCTCATGCGTTTTAATGCCGATGCGTTTGTGAACTTCTCAGATGCTAGTAGAAGCAGACACCGCGACTAACGAGAGAACTTCACACACACATATTACACGATTAAAAATTCGCAAGTGACCGGATGCCTACTTCTTTGCGTACCCCTCCCCCCCAAAGTACCACTTAACTTACCACACTTTGAAGTCCACTGTTCTAACTTTTTCATTTGACTTCCATTTGAGATACCAACGAACTCTATTATTCCATGCGATTTTTATAACGGAATCAAGAATCTAACCTGAAATTTGATTTAACTGCTGACTATGAAGCTCGTGACAAGAACTTATCATTTACTATAGCATAATTAAAAAAAAGAAATATCCATTAATAGTGATATTGTAATTTTATACGAGGTAGGATTCAAAAGTTCCCGGATTGAGCATATAACGTGAACAAATTTTGCGGTAGAGTGATCAAACGAGAACGTTTGTGTGTTTTTGACTTAGGCATTTTTCAGTCGGGCATATGGATTGTGGAGCGATCCCCAGAAGTTTCTGTGTTACTGCGTTCCTCCCCATTTCTAAAAGGGATTTGTCTAAATCAAGGGGTCGGTGTCGTATTTTGTAAGCGGATGCATTTAGTAACCGGCAATTCAAAGAAATGACGTTTATAGAGCGGAGAATGAATATAAAATTTTGTAGAAAGTGTGTTTATTCTGTAGAGTTCTGCTGAGTCTTACGAAATGTTGAAGCATATGTACAGCAATGATACATTATCGCGAAAGCATGCTTTTGAGTGGCATAGACGTTTCCGGGAAGGCAGGGAAATTGTCGAAGACGATGACCACAGACTGCCCACCCCGCTGAAAACATTGATAAGGTTTTTGTGGCAGTACATAGGAATAGGCTTCAAACAACGACGGAGTGAAAACGAAAATAACTATCTTACCACGTCTTCCTTTCTCCCCTGATTTCACCCCCTGCGACTTAATATTTTCAGAATTGGCATGTCCCTTTCAGGGTCGTCGATTCCAATCTGCAGAAGAAATTAAAGATGCATCGAAGGCTGAATTAAAGAATATGGCTAAAAATGGATTCCAGAAATATTTCAATGATCTTGTCTTACTTCAAAGGAGGATGTGTTTTTCAGCAATTTAATTGGTGGTATTTTGAAAGTTATAGACTTAGTCCGGGAACTTTTGAATCCTACCTTGTACATCAAAGTCTGTATTAAGTACAATATATTTCATTTAAGTGCTTCGCAAGAATCATGCTTTACATTGCAGAGGTTTCATTTTTTATTACATAATTGTAACAATTATTACATGATATATACTAAAAAGAACATCGAAAACTTTAGGGCTCAAATAAGTTAGACATTAAATGACTTTTCTTTAAAAAATTCTTTTGAAACCAATTTAAAAAAAGGTTTTTTTTTAAAGTAAAACTCTGGGATTATGTATAAAATGTTCGACAAGGAAATAAGTTGGGATAATTTATTTTAGTTGAATGGAAATAGTCACAAGGAAGCATCAGTTCAGTTTGCTGCAAAATATCTTATGTTTCCTTAAAAACAACAAATTCCTAAAAGATTTTTTTTTTTAGATTTAAATTAAATTCCTTGCGGATGGTCTTTATTGTGTGCTGATATACACAAACTTAAGCTGAAAAAAAATTTCAATCATTCAGGTTATTAAATTCTTTTTTAATTTATACCAGGATTTTCGTGACAATTTTTAAATTTAAAATAAAGTTTTCATAAAAATTCCTGTAAACATTCAAATACTAAATAAACATAGGTTTCACAAGTGTTTTTAATCTAAATCATTAGGAAGATAGGGAAAACATTTGAAATTTTCAATGTAAATTCTATGCATAAACAAGTTTTTCCTACTTCGAAATTCTCAGATATAAAATATTAAAATAAATCAAGACACATCTTTGATTCCTTTTAATTTTACTGGAAAGAATACGATTTTAATTTTTTGTAGAATTCGAGGGACGTTTTGAATCACAAGTAATATTTCTATTACAAAAAAAAATCCTTTTGAAAAATAAATATGTGTAAAACCCGTTGATAAAAGGAAAACTATCAAGTTCTTTAAAATAAAAGAGACAATAGATGGCTAAATTATAGTCTCTTTAATTAATTCTTGTTACGAATGTGTGGTGGATAATTTATCATTTTTTTTTACAATCTCAAAATTTTTATTGGAAGTCTCAATTTTTATCACAGGTCCCCTTAAGTTAATTACAAACAGAAATGCTTTAAAATTTTCAGAAACCCATCTTTTCATCAAAAAATTAAAATACATTATCCCACTTATTTTATTTACATAGTTCTTTCATTCAGTAAAAATAATAATTCAGAATTTTCCTAAAAAATTTTATTTTAGAAATAAGATTCCTAGCGGGTAAAAACTCCTTTAAGGCATCACAACACTTATATTTAAAATATTCTTGAAACATTCTTAAAATAGATCTTATAAAATTTAATCAAAATTAATGTTAACTTTTTTATCCAAATAAAATTGTTTTAAATCTATCTAACCTCTATAAAAATTGAGCTTATTCGAGCAAATTCTACTTTATTTTAATTACGTTTTTCTTGTATTTGCTTGGTTTGATTAGTTTTAGAATGTCTGAACCTAACATTTATATGAAAAGCTTTTTCATCAAGATAAAAGAAACAGACAAAAAGAGATAATTAGCAATAATTAGCATTTCTGAGAAGGAAACAAGCATGACAGTATTCTAAACTTTTTTTGCTTACATTTTGAAATAAGTACATTCCAAGATCGGAATGGAATTATTTGAAGAACATAAGCAAGTTTAAAAAAAGACAAGTTAAGCTCGTCTACATTGAAGCAATTATTTAAGACATTTCAATACGTAAAATAAATTCAACATTAAAATATAATTCAAAGCTCTGTAGATTAGGTAACAAAAGGCAAAAATTAAACCACAAAAATTATGCTCACTAATTATTAAACTCTGTACAGTTTATCATTATAACATAAAAACCATGAGGACTGGAAATCCATTTCTTTTTTTTCCCTCCCGAGAATTTCAAAATATTTGAAAGAATCAAAAAAATTGATGTATCAATTCTCAGAAATCTTAGTCGAACTGCAAATAAAGAAATAGTTCCCCATTTAAAAATTAATAACTCGCAAAAAACTCTTTTCGATTAGAATAACTAAAGCTATTTTTCAGTAAATGTTTTTAATTAGTTGTACTTCTCAAAATATATCTTTAAAAGAATTATCACAAGAGAGAGAGAATAATCTTTATACAAAATTTATAAAATGAAAAGTAATTTTTAAATTTGAGTTTTTCTTTATCTTAAGATTTAATCATTTTAAATCAATTCCTTCAAAATTTACTAGGAACACAAGAAGAAAATGTTTCTTAGTAAAAGTTTAAAAATTCTATAATTCCATAAAAATAATGTATAATTAGTACCATTTCTAAAGTGTTATAGAATATTTTTAAATAATAATTTCTGAGTAACTATTGAGCTATATATTCAGAAAAAAAGAATATTTGTATTTATATAGAAACATAATTAATTAAATTTGAACAAATTATCGTTTCATCAACTCATTTTTTAATGTTCATTTATAAACGAATCAAGAATTTAATAGTTTGCTTCAATTAGTATTTTTAAAAAATACTCAAATATATTTGTAAAGATTTATTGTGCGCAGTTTGCTTTAAAATTTATTGCAGAGAAAGTATTTAAAAATAATTTCAAATTTGAAATAAAAAAGATTTAAAAATTTTAAAGTAAAGAAAATAGATAATTTAGAACAAATATATATTTTATAAATATTAATACGTTTTACCCTGTTTTTTTTAAATGCAAATTTCAAAATTTTCTATTCTAAGAGTAAACTGGGGGATCCAAAATTATTCTTCATTTTATCCTTAATATATTTAATATTTTTACAGAATTTATTTAATATATTTTTACAGAAAACTTCCTTATCCACTTTGAAAAAGTAAGATTGTAGGGGAAAAAAATTCTTAAATTATAATTTTTGGGAAAACTTTTTCTCTCACTTTCAGAAACGATACCCACAGTGAGAAAAGTTAGTAAGATTTCGTAAAAATCAATAATTCTTTACTCCAAGGGAAACCTAAGAAAATACTTTGTATCTGAAGTAATCTTTTTTTCCACCTATCGAATTTCAGCGCTCATTGTGAATTGTAGGTTTCGCGAAAAGGTTTCTTTTTAGAAAATAAAAGAATTCGAAAGCCAGACAATTTTGGATAGAGGTGAGAAAGTAAGGAAAACGTCATGGAACTTCTATTTCCAAGTTAAAACGTTTCCTTTTTAAGCCTCTTCTGTGATTTCTGTGTTGAATAAATGTTTTTTAAAATTCAATTTTTCTGTTTTTTTTCAGGTGGCAGCATCAGACCGGATTATGCTAATGAGTGACGGAGACGCTGGATCCTAAACAGTGCAATCGAATATCTAGAACCCAGACGGTACACATTCCGAGCAAGCAGATTCAAGGAATTATTGTCAAAACAATTTTCGAACATTTAAGAAGATATTCCTGTGTCTGAAAACAGATTAATCACAAAAATATTGTTGACGGAAGAGCTGTGTTACATACCATACTCAACTGTCAAAAGAATCTGATCTAATTGCCGAATTTTCTAAATGAGGGATAGAATACTATCATTTATTAGAATAATAATTTATTCATTTGCTTAACACATGTGAAAATGAACGCTTAAAATATGAAGAAAAACACGAGTCTTTTTGCACTACAAAAATAACCTGCCATCTATTTATAGTTTCCTGAATTATTCTAAAAAGGTATCTTAAAGACAGTATTGATATCATTCGCATATCATTCCAATCATCCATATCATTCTAGAAAATATGCATGGTGAATAATATTTTCCACTCTGTGTGTTTTCCCTTGGATACATCTCTCCACGTCCGGATAATAATTAATGAGCCTCAAATACCAACTCTTCCGGCAGCATAAAAGCCGGAAGTAGTTCTGCCAATGTCAAGAAGAAAGAGGAGTCCGATTTTGTTTGTTACTATCAAAGAAAAAGATCCAGATCCTTCCTGTTACGAGTGTAATAGAGTTTTCCGGATGCCGAGTCTCTTGAAGCTCATTCACACTTAACTCATTTCCTGGAAGTAAATTGGGTTTGGAGTGAACGTCCCCATCTCTAGTCAATCAACCCTGCACTAGAAAAACAAACACGTGTTACAATAGTCGTTCACGAATCATTATTCGTCGGTGCTTCTAAACTGTCTCGTAAAAGCGGTATTTGATCACTTATAAGAAAAACAATGGCTTGAGATGCCCATTTTGATATATCGTACAGATTTTTATCTCTAAAACAAATTTTCAGCATCTAATTATTCAAATACCTGACCATCAGACCAGAGACAGAGCATAAGTGCTATCTCCCTCTACCAATGAACTTGAAAGATGATACGTCTGACCGCTTTTCCTCAGAAAATATTTGACAAATGCTTTGTGTGTGAATAACCAACAGAACTCTCAACCATGTTGCTGCCTGTGTTGCTAACTCTTGCCCTCTTGGCGATAACGAACATTTGCAATACTACATTCGTTTGCCCTAGCTCCTGTTACTGTGACGACAAGGGTGAATACGTCAGTTGCGTCGGTGATGGCCTTTGGCGATTTCCTGAGGACATTCCCAATTCAACCATCCGGTTGGAGCTCCGGAACTATTTAATCAATGAATTGCTGTCTCAAGATTTGTGTGAATTGGAGGCACTGGAAGAACTAAAACTCCAGCAGTCTCATATCGAGACAGTGTACAATGCAACATTTGCGTCAAATCCAAAATTGGAAGGACTTGATCTCAGCCAGAATTCCCTGACGAGTCTCAGTTCCTCAATTTTTAAAGACTTGCCTCGTTTACGTCATCTCGACTTGTCATCTAACTTAATCGAGTTCATGGAAGAGGCTTTCGTTGATTTGCTAAATTTAGAGCAACTGAATTTGAGAGACAATCGCCTACCACAGTTGACAACTCATAGCTTTGTAGGCCTCCACAAGATTCAGTACCTAAATCTTGATGCCAATAACATTTCCACCATTGAAGTGGGTACGTTTCAGTACCTAACAAATCTAGCTCATCTAATAATCAGCAACAATCCTTTGACGACGCTGTCGAGATTAGATTTCTTTGGATCAAGGCTCCAGTACATCGATATTTCCCATGTAGGTCTAGATCGAGTTCCACAGAGCTTAACGAAATTTGTTCGCGATTTGCGATTAGCAAAGAACAATCTCACCCATATAAGTGCTGGCGATTTCGACAGTTATCCTTATTTGGGTCTGCTGGTGCTCGACGACAACTGTGTCAGTGAAATAGAAAACGACGCATTGGGAAGGCAAGAATACCTCATGAGGTTGTGGTTAAATGGCAATTGTCTCACAAAAGTTCCACCAAATCTTCCTCCGAGTCTTCTTGCTTTATACATGGAAGAGAACAAGCTGACTAGCTTAACCAGTTACAGTTTCAAAGGTTTAATGCATTTGGAGCAATTGTTTCTGCAACGAAATGAGATTCGGGATCTTGAGCCATGTGCATTTTGTGACTTGGTCAATCTGAAGAGTCTAGATCTCCAAGCAAATCAGATTGAAAATTTAACAGTTGGTGTATTTTCCAATCTAACACAGCTGGAAACTTTAGATTTGTCCCAAAACAATCTGAAAGTGATGGATGCCCGATGTTTTGACGGATTATCTCTACTAATTACCCTACAGATGTCTAGAGTACATTCATCTGTCCAAATGGATGAAGCCATGTTTGATCCTCTTCATAATTTGCAGACACTAGAAGTGTACGACAGCTCACTTCTGGTCCATACCATTTTGAATTCCACTCGAATACTTCATGGGCTTCGAAAGGTACAGGAGCTAAATATCATGCACAATCGCATAGTAAAATTGAGGCCTGATTTTTCGTCCTTTTTCCCATCTTTGAAGCTGATTAAAATGAGCGGAAATCTTTGGAATTGCGATCAAGACATCAAGTGGTTAGTCAATTGGATAAAACAATCCAATGTGCAGTTCTATAGTAGCTTTAACATAAGATGTGCTACTCCAGAATCAGTGGTATTTAAACCTTTAATGATGTTAACGGATTCAGATTTCGAAACAGAAAGCACTTCTGCTTCCACAACCGAAATTGTGACTTTAGCAGCAACGACAACACAACTAACCGAGAATCGTACCACTGTTGATCAAGTAGCGACAATGTTTAAAGAAACATCTTCCGTTCCTTCCTCTGTATCCACTTATAGTGAAAGCACGAGGGACACAACTAGCATAGAGAGAATAATCTCTACAAAGCCAACAGTTTCAGATGCCGTACCAGTGACTAATCCAACAGAAATTTTAGAATCAACTATATCTAGTACGTATCATACTTCAGAAACTCCAAACAGTGACGGCACTACAACTCAAAATGTATTAAGTCCAACATCCACTTTCTTTTTTAAAATGCGAGGGAAGTATCAAACGGCGCAAGGAAAGATTTTAACAGAATTTCCGACAACTGTTGAAACAACAACTGTTCACGAACTTTTATTGGAGAAACGGTTCCCATCCACTACATCTAAAAACATTCGACCTTCTGATGTACCCGGGTCATTCAACGTGACTGCATTTGCAAGAGTTTCAAACAGCAGTCTCATGGATAAGCACGGATTACCCATTAAAAGTTCGCAGACACCTTTACGGCATTCTTCAAGATTAAGGGTAGAATCGAACACCCATTACGTTGATCACACAATGATCATCTTAGCAATTCTTGCGCTGGATGTTTCTTGCTCGGAATTGGAGCCTTGATGGTGTGTCGACTTCGACATCCTTACCAACCAGTGAAACAAAGACGAAGCAGCATCTCTTACTATCCGCAGAAGGATGAGGTATCTATAGTGACCTTGACAGAAGGAACAATTGGATTGCGAACAAGTTCACACCATGGATTGGGCAACAAACTGTACTACATAATGGAAAATGGCACATCCAATCCAGACAGGGACACTCCACCAGATTCTCAGCTACAGGAACTTTTGCCACATTCTCCTGTCGATAGCAGTAGACTCTACTGATCGCATAAAATGCAGCAAACTTGGATAACTCAGGTGCTTTAAGCTGCAGTGGCAAAATCTGCCTATGGGAGAGCGAGTTATTTGTTTTCTGTTCCACCACCATGGGAAGACAACTAACATAACTCTATTTTTGTACAATAAAATGGTAAACTTGTATTACAGCTCTTGCACCAAGAGCAATTCGTCAGTTTATGGTAAAGGGAGAGTTTTGAAAGCTAAAATGGAATGCATAGATATCGAAAGGGAACCCCAAGTTCAGATCTGTTCCGTTTCCGTGAGCTTTAGATCAATTTGTGCACATTGAACAGGAATAAGTTATTCCAAAGATGTGAGCTGAACTTATAGTAGTTTTGGCATGAACCGATAATGTGAAATGCATGACTTTCAGTGTGAAAGATGTGACGCATTTTTAGAATTAAGAACAAAATATTGACATAATTTCGTGAAATCGCTACTTCTGGCACATTTATATTATGTTCATCGTGTATTTCAAAAAAGTTTATAATATTAAGAGATCATTGTGCAGGAGTAACGATTTAAATGTAAAAAGACAAAGTTTATCAGAAACTTACACGATTGCTGTTGGAATTGTTAAAAAAAGTATGCATTTTAATCGAATATTTTACATTCCAAACCATCTGAAAGCTGTACATTTCTGTAATATACGTTATTTTCAAACTTATGATTTGGTAAAATGCATGTAATTTGCCCTGACAAATATTTTCTCATGTCAATTGCTTTCTCAAAGTGCAAGGATTTTGTGAGTCTGTAGTAATGTAGATGACAACACATAAAAAATATCATTCACCCCCATCTATTCCACTTATTCTTCATTTTCTGTTATAAAAAAAATTAAAAATTAAGTTGTTGTCTCATTATTTTCCCCAAAACATTTGTTAGCAACATAACAAATTAGTGGAAATGATTCGTCATGTTTATGTGGAATTTTCCTTTGTAAATAAATATTTCAAAGTAAATAGTATTTTAATCATCATCACAACAGATGGAAATATGTTTGAAATAATGCTGAATATCTGAATATGTCAATTTGTTTTAGCGCTTTAATCGCGAATTTAATTATATCTGACTAAAATTAGTATAACAAAGTTTGCAAAAATTGCAGCAATTGCTTAAAAAACTTTAAATGCAATAACTTGAAATATAACTAAATTCTTTTTATTTTTTAATAATATACCAAGATTATACACATGAAAAGTATCTATTTCCTAAGCAGACATTCTAATTCAGTTATACCTTTTTTTTTTCTCTAATATATTCTTCGCCACAAAAATTCCACCACGGTATAATATTTTTAGTGTCTCACACAACATAAATTTGTTTTTAAAATTTTCAGGCAAGATTTTTTTTTTAATATATATTTTAATTTTTTTCATCTCCATAATAAACTTTTTCGTGAACGTAATTTATAATCTGATTTGTTGATATTGATTATAACATTCTTATGATTATTACTGAATTTATTACAATATCAAATGCTTCTTATAAAAATAATTTTTTAAAAACTCATAAAATACTCATATATATAATCTTATTGAGAAATATTCATTTATTTTTTTATAAGTTCCTTTATAAAAAATCTTAGTATAAATATTATTTTTATGGTGTGTGCATAAAATTATTATTACTAATTAACATAGTACAACTATAAATAATCTAGATTCGCTGCGTATATTATTTTAATTTTTATGAACTTTAATCACTTACAGTGTCATTCATATATTCAACAAGCACACACGTATAAAATAGTTAGATAATAGAAAGAAAACTTAATTTCAATTAAGAAAATGGGATTTTTTTTTTTCAATTGGTATTTTCTTTATTGAAAAATCTAAAGGATCAAAGACAGAATAATTTATAAATATATCGATATTTTTAGTAACTATATCTCACTCATCATTTAAATCAAAAGAGGCTTCTAGGATCACAATAGTGTTACAGAGCATTTTAAATGCTCCCTTATTATAATTTGCACTTGATGTACTCCACGATTATTAAATATTTTGTTAATTACCAACAGTTAATCTGTAATTCAGTTTAAAATTAGCTGGTTTAATTTGTACCTTATAAAATACTATTCTAAAAAATATTTTTCAACTTGTTTGTGGTACGTAGGCATAAAATGCAATTAATTATATTTCCATTCATAGTAAAGGTGTATTAAAATTTTAAGCTTTTTTTAATGCCTCATGTGTGTTGTTTACACTTGCAACTATAATGATGCATTTTGTTTTCACTTATAGCAATTTTTCTAAAAAATAATTATAACACAAACTATTTAAAAATGTTTAGCTGAAAAGTACGAGATCAATTTTTTTAATTAAATTTCTCCATAAAATAGTAATTACTCTTGTAATTTTGTTTCATTTGATGTAATATCATTTAGTGTACACACATTTAATATTCCTTTTTTTTTTTATTATTCCATTTATGTAATAATTTTTTTACATGAAAGTATATAATTTGAAAAGCATAAGCATAGCTATATTTTGATTACTTCTAACAACATTATAATTGCAAAACTAAATTTATTTCGTTTTTTCAAAAATAAAACTATGCTTCCTTTAAGATAATGCTTATAAACTATGCTATTTTTAAAATTCTTATTATACCTTTAGTAGGAGGGGGTATGCCGATTTCTGGTTCAGATTAAGTCTCTGCTTTATTTTCCTTGGTTTATTTTTAGATAATTATATTCATAACCTCGTAGACTTTTTTTTTGTAATAATTAGCATAGTTCGGGTATTAAATATCATTGGGTAAAAAAGAAATGAAATAAAAGAGCCTGGAAACGAGTTTCCCCCAAAAACTCTTTCATTAGAGCTATAGAAACATTTTCATTAAATGTGCTTTCCAGTTATCATACACACATCTATCATACACAACTATCATACATTTCCAGTTATCAGCCAGCGATACACAACCTACGGGCCGCATGCGGATCTCCGAGTCTTTTTAAGTGGCCCGGTCATAGCCCACTGCTCTGAGAAATTCATTTATTTATGAAAATTCGGAGGGAAATTCTTTGTTAAAAAATCAAGTATATGAAGTTTGCTTTTTGCTGACGAAGTGATAAGGGTGCGAATTGATATATTTTTTTTCCTGATTAGTGAATAATAGACAACAGTGGAGTAGCGACTGTTTTATGAGTGGAACTAATGTTTAATTATCTTTCATATCTTGCAAGTGAAAAATATTCAAAACAAAATAGATTGTTTCAAGATGATTGGCAATTTGACTATTTTGTAGTGAAAAACAACCATGTTTCAGTAATTGTTTGATTTGTTACGAAAGTATTACAATAAACAGGAATCATTCAATGACACTTTCCCTCGAAGATCTCTTTCAAGAGATGATACATAAATAGGCTTTCTTGAATAATCTTTACAACAGCAAAAAAGTGTTTTGTCAGTGGTAATGTCACAGTGATAACAAAGGCACCCTATGAAATTTGTTATATCGTTAGTAATCATATGGAACCCTTTATCGATACAGAAATTGTGAAAGAGTGATTCTTAAATGCTTCCAATTTAGAAAAATTCAGTGACAAAAATAAAAAAATATGAAAAATAATTTTAAAAAGTAAAATTGGAGTTTCAATATTTTGATCAATTTTCATATTTTAAATTTGTTATGTTATCTTGGTCTTAAAGCATTTTCTTCCCCCACCCCCCAATTTATCAAGTAAATTATTTTTATTCCATATAGATATTTTTATTTATGAGGCCCAATGACCGAGTGATAGCGTATTGGGCTTCCACGCCATATGTCCTTGTTTCAAATCCTGGGGTAGGCGAGATTGACTCAACCTTTCATCCCTTCAGTGGGTCGATAAATGAGCAACAAGCTTGCTTGGGAACTAAACATTGGGGGTTTCGCCTCAGACTGACCACCTGACCTGAACATCTGCTAATACACCTCAGCGCCCAAGGTCACAAAAACTGAGGCGGGCGCAGTAAGTCTTGGCCCGCTGTGGGCTCTCGCGCCACTTATATTTATACAACTCTTTAATCCCCCCCCATGTCACCCTCTCATAAAAATAACAATCTTGCTTCTAAATGGGTCTTGCGGGCCGTTGTTCTTCACTGCCATTTCTCCGGATCCAAAGATTTAAAACAGGTCATTATCTCGTACACAGGTCGTTGTCGTTATCATTTGACAACGGTGCAAATTTCTGAGGTTCTTTGATAATAAAACTCTTGCCTCATTCACGGTGTTAGTGAACGATGACGCCGACGTTTGTGCGTGTGAGAGAGAGAGAGAGAGAACTGTAATTACCTTGAATTTATTATATATATATAAGTTACGAACAACGCGTAAAATGAGTGATTATTAATGTCGCCCTATTCAGCTATTCGAGGGCTTTTGTCGACGGACCTTTTAGTTTTGAACCATGGTCAAGTGACAAGGACGACACTGAGCTAGCACCTCCCTTCTCTCCTAACTTCCACACCATACCAACTGGAAGATGTTTGAGCCTCGACAGACTTAACGAGCTTCTCCCCCCTCCCCTACCTACGTGGCCGCAGTGGCCAAGTGGTCAAGGTATCGGATCATGGCTAGCGTGTCATGAGTTCAAGCCCAGTACCACTGAAGACCCGCCGTGTAGGGGAGCGATGCACGTTAAATCTGTCGAGAGATCAAATGTCCTCCCATTGGTGTGATGTGGTAGTTCGGAGAAGAGGTTGGAAGCTCAGGTGTCTACGGCGTCACTTGACCACGGTCCAAAATTACGCGGTCCGTCGCCAAAAGCCCTCGTGTAGCTGAGCAGGTCGACGTTAATATTCACTCACCCCCCCCCCCACACACACACCTAACAAGGTGGGTTTTCAGTGGCTCTTGACTAGAACTCATGACACGCCATCCACGAGTCCGTTACCTTGACCACTAGGCTACCAAGACCACATCAAAGAGTAGAATCCGTTATTTCATAATAATAAAATACTTGACCACATCAGTAAAAGTACATAAATATTATTTAATTAGATTTTTTATGGAACCACAATTTTCTAATCACTAAGGTATTAACACCGCTTGTTTTGCATTTTGGATTATAAAAAAATTATTTTTTAGACAGCACACGTGTTTTTGCCAACAGGACCAAGCAATCTAATAAGTTATACAATTTTCAGTTGTAAAATTTTAAATATAACTATTGCTGTTCTCTCTCTTCTGCACCATATTCTGTTGTTTTTAATCAATCTTTAAGAAATCTAACAAAATTATTTTTCATTGTATATCTCTTCGGTTTTATTATTTATCAATTAATGTGCCCTTAATATGAAATATATTTTTCGACAGAGTTTAACTATTATTTATCAGTTAATTTATAAAACAAAAAAACTTGCTTTGAACTCGAATTCTTTAATTGAAACTCTTTAAAGGTCTGTCATTAGTTAATTTGTAAAATAACTAAAAGTGTGAAATCATCGATTTATTACACACTTTAATTGACTTAGTCAGTTATTTATTGAAATACATAAGTATTCTATGAAATGACTAACAGTTACATTATATGAAAGGGATGTATTATTAAAAGGATATAGTATTAATGCATCCAATTTTTATAAACTTTTCTCGTCAATTCTATTTTATCTCCTGTTTTCAGTTCACTCTCTTTTGAGTCTTCTTTTTCATATATTTAAAACAAAGTCTTTTAAATTGCTACAGTTTTAAAGAAGGAGGAAAAAATCATAAAACCTTTCACAAAAGTTTAGCACTCTTCAAGTGATTCATGTTTTTCTTATGCTCAATTAATAGTCTGATATTGAGGAAAAAATCGTTAAATATTAAACTGTTTATATATGCAACAGTTTTAACGAAAAACAAATTTCGTCTGGCAAAAACAGTTTTGCATTTCTGATAAATTTCATAATATAACTTTGAGTTAAGGTGTAAATAATAGGAGAAGAAACAAAAAATTTGAAAGTTACTGGAAGTTAGAATTTTTCCTCACTTTTATCGTATAAACTTACATTTTCTTTTAAATTTTATAAATCTCATATTCAAGCACGTTCTTACGATTCAGAATTATATAATAGATTTATGTATTAAAATAAAAACAACTCAAATTTAGCCCAATGAATATTTTTCCACTCATTACCATACTCAATAATTATATCATTATTAATTACAAAATTTAAAGGAAATATTATCTATAAATATACTGGTGTCCACAATTAAACTTGAAATTTTTTGAGTAGTCTGTAGCAAAAACTACACAGCAGGACTGCATGAAAATTGGGTAATGGCAAAATGAAATGATGGAAATTTTTATCGAGAGAAAAAACAATGAGTTTTAAAAACTACCACTAGATGGCGTTGTGCAATATAAACTATTTGCATATGCAAATGTCGTAACCATAGTCATCCTGTGCGCGCGCAGTAACACGCGGGAAAGAATGCGTGAGGCGAACCGCAGTCATACTGTAATATCTGTCGGTTCCTGCTTTCATCTGAAACCCCTTGTCTACCCACAGACCCGGCTAGGTGTGTGGGAGAAACTGAATGATCAACAGACATGATTTCAATCTAATTAATTTATTGTTACCAAAATATCAAGCAGACACAATAACAATCTAATTAAGATAGGCGATCAAATAGTAGAGCGCGGAGATGAGATTCACTAACACGGGGATAATACTACGGACCCTCGACTGAATCTACGATAGCTTAAATACGCTGAATATAAACTACGTAGCACGCTATTAAGCTAACTTCTAATTAAACAAGTTCACGATACCTGTACTTTTTATGCAGCGGATCCTACACTTGAATCTTGCAGGAGATCTTTATCTGGCTTAAATCAATATCGTCGGATCCACTCTCCATAATCCTTTTCGTGGACTAATTCCAAAATCTCTTAATAATTCCACGATCCTTCAATCTTAAACTAACAACTAACTCGCCAACTCACTTGCTACTCTTTTCTAACTCCCATTTGCCAACTCCAACTTGCTAACACTCAAACTCGCAAAACAGAATTTATATAATATACTTCATTTAGATAATCACGCTTTCTTGGTCGGCGAAAGTTGGTTGAATTAAAACATTTTTCCCCAGAAGAGTCACCAAGGTCTTAATATAGTCGTGGATAGATCCGTCACAATACTCGTTTCAGCCGCCCATCCGGTATAGTGGTCAGGGAAGCTGACTGCGGTGCCGCAGGGACTGGGTTCGAATCCCGGAGAAGGCATGGATGTTTGTGTTGTAATCCTTTCTTCTGTCTGTGTTGTTTACCCCCGTGTTATACATTCGGTGGTGCATGGGGTTTATAAATGTTAAAAAAAAAAAAAAACTCGTTTCAAAGTCAAGGAAGATGACGTTGACTCTCCAGGAACGTGCTTTACTGGTGAAATTGTTTTACCAAAACGGTGAATCTGCTATCAAAGCTTTGCGGAAATTTCAGTCTTTGAAGCGGTTATGAAAAGGTCCACTTAGTATTCAAGGACTAACAAACAAGATAAGGAAAATTGAAGCAACGGGAACATTGGGGATTCAGCCAGGAACAAAAGTGTGTTGCAGCACAAGCAGAGGATGATGTAGCGACGCAAGTGGAGAAAGACAGATCGCAAACCATCGGCAACACTAGTGTACGGCCCATTGCAGCATCGGTTGACCACCTCGTTCCACGGTTCATAAGATTCTTCAAAGGGGGAGTGAGAGAATATTAACGTCGCACTGATTAGCAACACGAGGGCTTTTGGCGACGGTCTCCGTAATTTTGAACCATGGTCAAGTGACGCGGACGACACATGAGCTGACACCCCCACTCCTAACTACCACACCACACCAACGGTAGGATGTTTGAGCTTTCGACAGATTTAACGTGCATCGCTCCCCTACACGGCGGATCTTTAGTAGTACTAGGATCGAACTTATGACACGCTAGCCATGATCCGATGCCTAGACCACTCGGCCACAGCGGCCTCAAAGGGGTGAAGCTACTATACCTATAAACAGTCGCTAGTGCAGCAGCTCTTACCAGATTTGGATAGTAGACAAACTTTTGCGTGAGCTCCTGGATGAATGCCCATGGAACATTTTTTGGACCGATGAGGCCTATTTTCATCTGGAAAGTGCGGTTAACACGCACAATAGCCGTATTTGGGCTGGTACAAACCCACATCAATTCCTACAAATTCCATTACACTCTTCGCATGCAATGGCTTGGTGCGGTTTTAATTGCAACCTTCATTGTGAATAATTTTTTTTCTTTCAAAAAGCACAGCACCGCAAGCCCTGTGACATGCACTGACACCGGTCAACGATCCGCTACATTATTAGAACAATCCGTTATTCTGGCTCTCTAGGCAAGGCGGTATGATGCAACCACAGTGTTTATGCAGGACGGTGCTGATCCACACATCGCCCGTTGTGTGAAACAAGTATTCCGCAGCTATTTCGGTGACGAACGAATCATCATCCGGCATTTTCCTACAACTTGGCCTCATATATCCCTTGACTTGAATCCTTGCGACTTTTGGCTGTGGGGATACCTCAAGGCCATGGTCTTCTGTGATCGCATCACATCTCTATCCGGGCCTCGGTGGCCGAGTGGTCTAGGCATCGGATCATGGCTAGCATGTCATTA
This sequence comes from Trichonephila clavata, assembly GCA_019973975.1. Lineage (NCBI taxonomy): Eukaryota > Metazoa > Arthropoda > Arachnida > Araneae > Nephilidae > Trichonephila > Trichonephila clavata. The sequence continues at coordinate 125,838 of BMAO01031841.1, forward strand.
GTTCGATCCTAGTACCACTAAAGACCCGCCGTGTAGGGGAGCGATGCACGTTAAATCTGTCGAGAGCTCAAACATCCTCCCATTGGTGTGGTGTGGTAGTTAGGAGTGGGGGTGCCAGCTCAGGTGTCGTCCGCGTCACTTGACCATGGTTCAAAATTACGCGGACCGTCGCCAAAAGCCCTCGTGTTGCTAATCAGTGCGACGTTAATATTCTCTCACTCACATCTCTATCCGACCTTGGAGAAAGCATAGAACGCCATGTCAGTAACATTTCCCAGTTTATGCTGCTTTCAACGGTCGAACATGCGATTTTACGCTTCCAGGCGGTAGCAGACAATAGTGGACAGCATATCGAGTATGTTTAGTAAACTTTTGTAGATTTCTTATATGTTCTCAATAAAGCTATAGTGCACCACCTAAGGGTGGTTTTTGAAACTCATTGTTTTCCCCCTCGATAAAATTCTCATCATTCCATACTGCCATTACTCAATTTTCATGCAATTCCGCTATATAGTTTTTGCTACAGACTGCTTGCAAATTTCAAGTTTAATTATGAACACCCGGTATTTATAGCAAAAAGAAAATATTTAATAAATACCAATAATACTTTTGGATCAGTGACTTGGTAGGAAACGAATAATGCAGCAAAAGATGAATCATGTCGGGATAAATTGTAGTTATTTCATTATTATTATTATTACTATATTTAAAATTGATTGATTACTAAAATTTCGCATTTAGAAGTAACACGTGAGCTATAAAGAAAATAAATTAATAATAACAGAAAAAATACGCAATGCTTTAAATGAGTTCAAACATTCACTCCATGCTGAAATAAAAAACTGTCCACTATGAGAACAACTCTTAAGTCAAAAAGTTTGAACATAATTAGTCTTAAGAAAAATTTATTATCCAAATGCTTATAGGGAAGAAAATTAACTTGAATTGTATTGATATATGAAAATAATATTCATTAGTTCTGTCTATATTATTCAAAATAACTTATAGACGAACCGGGATGGAAAGAGCCCTGACTCCGCTTCCAGAAAGGATAACACTCCATTGCAACTGCCAACTGCGAATGATCTAATTTTGACATTTAACATTTCTTTAATATTTGTTGGAAAATGTCTTGATTGCGTTGTCATCAGACGGTAAAAAAAGCCCCTTCTACATTTACACAATATTATAATTTACTAAAAAAACATTATTCATGCTCTTCAAATACGAGATAAATAAAATAGATGCCATGAGACAGATACAAATTTTCTCGTGATTACTGATTTATACTGTAATTCAGTGTCCGCATTCAAAATGTTGACTGATTAATTTCACTCTGCAGAAGTACGAGGACTATGATACGAATGCGCACTATAGCAATATGAGAGAAGAGCAAAAAATTAAGAACAACGCCTGAGGTGAAATAGTATTCTCCTAAATTTCCCGCCACGCCACATGACTACTTTTCGAGGTCCAGCTTCATTTAAAATGGACCAACCTGCATAATTCGGCACGACAAACTCTTAGAAAAATCGAAATTAAAAATCATGACTTGAACATCATTGTGTTCCCAAAGATCCCAAACATATATATATATATATGGCCATATATAATATATATATGGCCACTTTGATACTATAGCTATACTCATTCAAAATAAATTACCGATAGGTCACCGATCAAAAACACCTGTGTGTGAGAGAGAGACAGACCGACTGAGATATCTAAGCAATCCAAACAGTTAGTTCTATTCTAAAAATATAGAATTAAAATTTTAAAAAATTACACGTAAATCTTTTCTTACACAAAAGAAACGTTTCTCAAAAACTAAACAATTCTTGGAAAAAAGCGTACAATTTTTATAGAAAAAGAGACTAACTAAAGAATCCAACTAAAAACCAATTTTTATAGGTTTTTTATGTGTGTGCCAAGCTATGCACATTTATATACTTACACAGCATTTAAATATTAACTATTAATATTAAATTCATACATGTTTCAATTAATAATTGAAGCAAGAACTAGAAACGCATACAAATTGCCTCAAGAGAGGATTAAAAATTTAAAATAAAAGTATTAACAATACCAGTCAATTATTCGTCGCTACTTGTTGATAAAAAGTACATTTGTTTACTGCAAGATGAATAGATATATATTGACTAGAAAGTTCTACTGCTTCCGCTATACTTGAATCCAGCGACTTTCATCCGGTAATGACATTTTGAGAACATAATCTAGTTTCTGAAATATTTTGCAGCGTTGATTTTTTTATCATAAAAGTTTTTATTTATTTATTTATTCATTGCTCTTTTGTTTTTGAATGTTCTATTCTTTATTCTCATTTAAATCTTTATATTTATTCGAATCTAAGCTGTACTTTTTTTCCAATGTTAATGCTACTAAAAATCGGTTGCGGGTTAGAATCGAAGGCAGAAATATCCATTGAGGGAATTGAGGGAAATTGAGATTTATACTGTGATGGTAAGAGCAATTACAGGTTTATGTGTGTACTTAGAAGCTTTTAATATTGGTGATATATGTTAAATATTCACTTCTTATTAGATCTTATTTTTTTTTCTTTAATTTCGTAAATATAGGATATTCATATAAACCATTTTACACTGTTATTTTTTCACAAAAGCGTGTTGAGAATTTGGGATGCGGCTTAGATTTGAATAAATACGGTATTTTGAGACATATTTTGGTAAAATTCTAGTGTGCTTTCTACGTTCAATGTTAAAAAAAAGGATTTTCCAAATTTGAAACAAGTTTAAGGCACTCAAAAATTAAACTGGAAACACTAATTGATGAATTTCATCCTCATCCCTTCGTTGATCAACTAATAATCCTAAAACACGATAAAGTAAATTAACCATTTGAAAAAAGGTGGATTTTTCTTGAGCCGTGATATTTCAGAACAGTATTAAAAAAAAGAGAGAGAGATGGGTGCGTATAGAGCCCCTCCTTCACTTCATACATTATCTTCCTGCGTCATCCAGAATTCATACTTCAGAATATTATTTCTTAATGTAATTTTTTTTTAAAACCTAACTTACACATTTTTTAAGGTATGTGACTACCCAAAATTCGTTGTTTAGGGAAAAATTTTCAAAATTTGTTTTATACTTTTATTTTATAGCCCATATATTTAAGATTCCAAAAACACTCTAGTTTTATTTTTACGACATTTAGAAACAAAGTTATAGCATAATTAGTAAACCGGAAATTGAGTTTACAAAATCGAAAGTACGTCCCTACTCAAAATATTTGTAAGATATTGAATTGAAATTTTCAGAACATGTTTTATTTAGTTATATCTGTGTTATGAATCAAAATCTAATCTCTGTGTATATATTTATGTACTTTATTGCTTTTTTAAGGAAAAAGATCATTAACTTTTTAAAAAATCGTGTTTTTGCATAAAATTTGGCATAATTAAAAAACTTTCAAAAGTATTACAAATTTTTTCCCCTAACTCATATAAAGATGTTATTCACGTACTGTATAAATTTTATTTGAATACATTCATTAGAATTTCCTGTAAATGCAATTTTTCATCAAAATTTCACTAAAAACGACTATTGTTATAGTCTATAAAACTCTCCAGAAAACTGCAAAAGTTTTTTAAAAAAAGTCCAAATTAGTTAAGCATGAAGCTAAAAAGATCTTTACCCATAAAGATGGTGAGTTTAAAAAATGAACAATTAGTAGAAAATTTTTTATACCATATTAAAATCTTTAAATGCATTTTCTGAGAAACTATGTCTTTCAATTTTTTGCTTCATGGTAAAGTTCACTACAGGATTTCTTTTTAAGATATTGAATTGAAACTTTCAGAAAATGTTTCGTTTAGTTTTATCTCCAGTCTAGATTACAATCTAATCTCTGTGTATATATTTATGTATTTTATGGCACTTTTTGTGAGAAAATAACATTAATTTTTTGTAAAAAATTGAGTTCTTGCATAAAAAATACCATATTTCAAAAACTTCTTTAAAGTACCACAAGTTTTATAGCTCTAAGCACAGATAATGATTCTATTTATGTACTGCATAAATATTATTGGAATTTATTAATTAGAATTTTCAATACAAGCCTTACAGTAACTGCAATTTTTCACTAAAATTTCACTCAAAATTCCCGATATATCGAAATTTTTTTTTAAATTTGTGGAGTTGTACTTCAATTCCTAGTTTTATGCCCATTTCAAATAAAAATAAGTTTATTTAGTTGAAAATTTATATATTTCAAAAAAAGTGCTCCGAAGGTAGTCACATACCTTAAAAAGTTATTGGTGCAATCTAATGCAAACACTAAATGCATCATTGTTTAACACAGCGTTTCTCAAACTGATGAGAGTTCCCCCCCCCCCAGAGGGCGTGATAACTCTACGAAGGGGGCGCGAGCATATTGAAAAGTCGGGGGGGGGGGAAGGACATTTAAAAAAATTATTAATTCACTTAAAGCAAGCAAACAAAATACATTCCGACAAAATTAAAAATAAAATACACATTTACAATGATATAATACACTTATCAGTACTGCACAATGTATTTTTAATTAATTTAACAATACTAAGTTAAGAACAACATTAATAGTTACCAGTGACTATGTGGGCTTGTCATCTAGAAAATTATTACAAAAATTAACACCTATCTTGATAATTTGTACGGTTTATAATTAATCCCTTCATTGTCGATTAAAAGTAACGCGATTCGCTCCCCCAATGAAATCGTTTTCCACGTAGGCGTGTGTATGGGATGAATTGGAGTGGGGGGGGGGAGAAAAGGAATAAATAAATCCTCTGAAATAAGTATATCCTTCACAAACACACACTGTCAAGGTCCTTTTATTGCATTCCAAAGCCTTTCGGAATAATTTAATGGATAGCAGTGGACAGAAAAGATTATGCTTCGGAAAGGGGTATATATACGTCCGGTCCAATTAAGACTTTGGGTAAGCGAGACGTTTACATAAGCCAGTAGCACTTAAGAGGTTAAAGTTGCATTGTGGCTTTAGCGTCAAAAAATAGTATTATTGAATTCAATACATTGTTATAGTAAGGAGGGGGGGGGCGATGAAAATTATGATTGAATATTAGGTCACAAATATTGAAACTTTGAAAAGCACTTGTTTAACTAGGAACCACAAAAATTCATTTGGATAGAAAATTTATCAAATGCTATATTCTTTAACTTATAACATTTATTCCCTCTTCAGCTGTAACAAGCATTTGACTGATTGTCTAAGAAGGGTTTGTATCGATAAGAAGGCACACTAGTAAACAGAATTGACACAGTCGATGCAATATCGTATCGGTATTTGTCTTGTTTCGATTTGATAAGAGGAATGATCAATGAAAATTCAAGAGCAGTATTACAAAATTTGCTCGCTAAGATGTGAATGTTTCTTTTTAAAAAAAGGAGAATTTTCAAGCGATTTATTTATTTAATAGATAATGTTTATAAGAGAAAACAAACACTCAATTAATCTGACAAAGTGTGTAAACAATGTGCTAAATCTGCAGATTTGTGTGTACTATGCGATTGATAAAAAGAGAGCTGTTGAATTTGTTTTAAAGGAATCTTTATCTATTTAACACCAATTGTCATAAAAGTGATTTGTGATAAGAAAGCAAAAGATAAAACTTTTTCAAAAAAGTAATCCTTTATCTCAAAATAATGTATAAAGGTTTTGAAATAATGAAAAATAAATAATACTCCAAATTCATCACAATTCGATAGTAACGACGGAACAGCAGAGAGAAATTTAGAAACCCTGCGTTTTGGGATAGAGCTATTCGATTGCATAATACCTCGCTTTACTCCAACACCATTCACTATGAAAATAGGCATGTAAATATCTTTTTGTGGAGGTTTTTGCGCTATCCTCTTTGTTGCAGCTTCCCACCAGATGGCGCTACAACATATCAACTTAAATATATACAGATTATTGTTCAAATAGAAAAGTTCAATAATACACCTTTAAGCTTAAGACACGATTATAATGTTATAAAGCAGTTTTAAGAAATTAAACTTCCCTTTTGTAGTTACTACGTACACAAAAGGCTATTAATCATAAATATAAATCAATTATGATAGTCGATAAGTAATATTCAAAAAAATTAAAAATAAAACATGTGGAATACTGAAAAATTAATACTAATTTATTAATAATATTGTTGATTTCCAGTATTATATGATAACAAATGCTTTGAGTAAGACTTGGAAACTACAAATAACTTCATAAATTTTTACTCCACAAAAAACGGAAAAACTATATTTCAAATTTAATTTATTATGACCCCAAGTAAGAAAATAAAAACACTTTTAGAAAATATGTACAAATTAATTATAAATCAAAAAACTTTAATAAAAGCAAAATACATTTCAAATATAATAGTTTATACCTATATACAGGGGGTCCCAAAAATAGCACCCAAACTTTGCACAGCCAGATTCTTCGTTGGAAATACATAAGAAATGTCCAAAAAACGATACCTGTACGATCCATAGTTTGCGAGAAAAATACGAAAAACAACGTATGACGTCACAGCCGTATTTGAGCATCAACAGCAGTATTTGCAAATATTTATAAAGGCATATGTTCAAAGCGTTCACCGTGCATATTGAGGCAGGCTTGAGCAAGCTGTGGAATAGATGAATGCCCACTTCCCAGCCGTGCGTTGTTCACAGAAGTATAAACAGCATACAGACGAGTAATTAAGTCCTTTTGTGTGTCGTTTCGTCTTGATACACCAATTTTTTGAGAATTTCCTATAGGCTAAAAATCCAGCGGTGTGAGATTTGGAAAAGTGGTGGCCATGAAACCAGACCACTGCGTCCGATCCATTGACTGGGGTATGTCATATCCAGCCAATCACGAACAGAAGCACAAATGCACTATGGATTGAACAGGTACAGGCAATTTTTTATGTACTCCCAATCTGGCTTGACACAGCCAAACAAACTCGTCAGACTCACTTGACACAGCCAAACAAACTCGTCAGACTCACATGACACAGGCAAACAAACTCGTCAGACTCACTTAACACAGCCAAACAAACTCGTCAGACTCACCTGACGCATTTCCTCCAATTAACAGTAACATCTATATCGTTCGTTCGCCTATCCACCTACTCACTGGTGGGGGAGTGTGTAGTAGTAACATCTATATAAGCCAAGTAAAACAGCCTCCGGAATGAAGTGATCATTTTGGTCCAGGGGTATGACCTGCTTACTGAGTGAGTGAGTGAGTGAGTGAGTGAGTGAATATTAACATCCCACTGTTCAGCTACACGAGGGCTTTTGGGGACGATCCGCGTAATTTTGAACCATGGTCAAGTGACGCGGACGACACCTGAGCTGGCACCCCCCTCTCCTAACTACCACACCAACGGGAGGACGTTTGAGCTCTCGACAGATTTTACGTGCATTGCTCCCCTACACGGCGGGTTTTCAGTGGTACTGGACCTGCTTACGGAAATGAAGGTCGTGGGTTTTTGAATATTTCATAATCCGTTCTAAAAAAACTCATATCAACAACACATTGATTGAATAGGTAGGCATTTTTATTAGAAAATAAATTTACAATTGTTTTATGTTTATCTAAGCAGCAACACATAAAAATTTTAATGAAATATATTTTAGCTCGCAAAAGAAACGTAAACATTAAAGTTATGTAATATAATAATCCAAAGAAGAAAAATATTTCAAAGTAATGAAAGAAATAATATATTTCACGATATCTTTTTAAATGTTATATTCTCATAACTGAAATTATCAACGAAAGAAATAAAAATAATTCTATATGCATTCAAAAATTTCCAATAACAAAGATTTGGGATAAAATAAAATTGTTACCCTTTTTACATTAAATATGCTTATACAAAAATTAAATGAAAAATAAATAATCTGAAGGTATATATAAAATTCCAGAAAAATTCCATATAATTATTATGAGTATATGAATTGTTGCTAAGTATTTTATTTATTTACAACTACGTTTCACATCATTAATATTGAAAAAAGTTTATGTTAAAAATAAAAAATTAAACAGCACAGCATATGGAAGACAAACAATTAAAAATATCAATTTAATGAGGAAAAAATCAAATATAAGGTATTATTTTAAAAATTTTCATTTAAAAAAATGTTGCTAATGAACTATTTTTCTAGACTGAATGCAAAGTCTTTTGTTCCATTCAAAATAATAATAAACTCGTTCAAAAAAACTATCCTTTCAAATTTTACGCTTTTCACTATTTGTTTGTGTAGATAAATTCGCACAGGAATACTGTTTATTTTAAAATAGAATATTTTTTTCTTTTTCTTTCGTATACTTTGAGCTTTCAACAAAGTTTACATTGTAAGCGAGATCTTTAATGCAGTTACAATTTCCTCGTTTTAATTTTATATATAAAAATTTTCATTTAGTAATTATTTTGTTAAATTTCTTTTTTTCACCCAATTTATAGTGATTTGAAATATTTTCAGAACACATGTTCACAAAAAGATGTAGATAAAGCTTATTTTTATATAACATAATACAATTTTATCATGTTTAGAATGCATTTTAAGCTTTATTTTCTAAGAACAAAGAAGATATTTTTCAGACATATGTATGAATGAAGTATTACCTTTCCTTATATTTTATAGTTAAGTACGAAGGCATTGGGGGATGATAAAACCTTTATTTAAATGGTATCATTATTTTTATTACATTCCAAAAAAATTATTAAGATAAGATTTAAATTTTGCTTTGTTTTTTAAGAAAAAAACGTAGTTAAAGAATTCTGGGCAACATTATAATGAGCTATAATTAAGCCATCAAATGTGTGTGGTACTGGTATTATGCTTACTTTCTCAAACAGGAACCGTAATAGATAAATACTGTATTTACTCGAATCTAAACCGCACAATTTTTCCAATGTTAATGCTACTGAAAATCGAGTGTGGCTCAGAATCGAAGGCATTTGTTGAATAGGTAAATTGAGTTTCCACCCTTTTCAAAAGGAAAAATGCGACCGTCCATCCTGGCCACTTGCATCGATGACTTATTCCATTTCGCAGTTTACCATCATTATTCAGTCTATCCTTAACATCGTTTGCTCATGTTTAGGAACTTTTCTTTTGTATACGCTTTCTTTTAATCACCTGAACCTCTAAGTAGGCAGTTTTATATGCAGAAAAGAAACTGAAACAGAGCAGTGGCCACTGAAAATTTGAGAGATGAAGCAAATATACTTCGATGGCGTAAGCAAAATAATATAATTTTTGCTTGTAAATGTTCAACAGTCCACATTCTTTTAAACAAATTTTGCGAAACAAATGCATTGGTGGTCTCGGAAGACGACACCGTGTGGAAAATTGGTGACGCCGGCATTAATTCCGAAGTCAAATGTGACACTGGGAGTAAAGAATTATTTTCGAATCCTGATACTGACGGTTAGAGTAATTATAGGTTCATATATGAATTTGAGAGCTTTTAATAGTTGTAAAATAAATTATCAACTTATTATTTCTCATTAAAAACTGTTTTCTTTTTAATTTCTTAAGTATCGTATATTTATGAATACTTTTACACAATCTTTCTTTTTCTCAAAAACATGGAGAGTTGAGGGAGCGGAATCGAATCGGTAACAATATTTTTTCACAAAAATAATTTGAGAATTTAGGCTGCAGCTTAGAATCAACGGCGACGAAGATTCGAGTAAATACAGTAGCTAGAATGTCTTCAGCGGATTGAACTTTTCCTAATAAATCGATACAAAAATAACACCCACAAAAGAAATTGCAATGCGCAGTTTTATTTATTGGACGTGGATTGGAATTATAGAACTGTGAACTTAATCTAGATGTAAAATCTTGTTTAAATACTTGTTTTTTATTGATAAAAATAGAAATGCCTCGTTCAAAGACTGAATATGGTTTTGTCACGTACAAAAGTAATGAGTCAACTCATACTAAAAATACAATGCTGTCCAATTAGCCGTGCCAAGTCTCCCCAAGTAGACATATTTGGAGATAAAAAAAAATATGAAACAAATAAAAGCTGCTTGATATTGCTGATGATTAATTCAATTTATTTTATTTTTAAGAAATTCACCGAATATAATTCCAGTACACGAAGTGAACGTAAGCACAAACTACGTCATTAAACGTAATTGGAGAGTTATAACATATTAGTCAAGAATTTTAACAGAATTGTGGTTTCGATTCAACCATATATAATACATTGAGAATTAAGAAAAACACTGTAATAAAAGGAACATAAAAACCAGCACTAAAAAAACTAAAAGACATTGATAGTAAAAAGTAATACATAACAATTCAAAAGCCGTAAACAATTATGCTTAAAAACATAACACATTCAGAACGCCAAGAAATGTGTTAAAAAATTGGTACTTGCATATTATACCGTCGACCAAATTCGCTAAATCAAAATACGTCGCCAAATACTGTCATTGAGAATAATAGAAGCCAAAGTTTATTCCAAGACGCTTTTTATTCTTATAATCATCCAAGTAATCAAAAAGATCTCCAAAAAAATGACAATGTCTCAAAAATGTTTTTAAAAAATTTAACACGTATTAAGTTCAACCAGCATCATTTACGCATTAAAAAAAATTTCTCCAACTGAAAAAATATATTTAGTATAATTACAAAAGATGCCAACTTAAGCAACACAATTTTAATAACAGATGATTATATATCAGCAAATAAAGTAACCGCGGTAGCCAAGTGGTCTAGGCATCGGATCATGGCTAGCGTGTCATGAATTCGATCCCAGTACCACTGAAGACCCGCCGAGTAGGGGAGCGATGCACGTAAAATCTGTCGAGTGCTCAAACGTCCTCCCGTTGGTGTGGTAGTTAGGAGAGTGGGGTGCCAGCTCAGATGTCGTCTGCGTCACTTGACCATGGTTCAAAATACGCGGACCGTCGCCAAAAGCCCTCGTGTTGCTGAACAGTGCGACGTTAATATTCACTCACTCATCGGCAAATATATTAAATTATCAGATAGATACATGCGATAATAATATAAAAGAGAATTAAAAACTTAAACACAATATCTATAACTACTGTATAATTTAAATAGTTAATTAAATATTAAAACTAAGTGGCGCAACAGCCCATGACGGCAAAGGGCTACTGGGCCCGTCTCAGTTTTCGTGACCTTGGGAGTGAGTGAATATTTACGTCCCAATTTTCAGCTACACGAGGGCTTTTGGGGACGGTCCGCGTAATTTTTAACCATGGTCAAGTGACGCGGACGACACCTGAGCTGGCACCCCCTCTCCTACCTACCACACCACACCAACGGGAGGACGTTTGAGCTCTTGACAGATTTTACGTGCATTGCTCCCCTACACGGCGGGTCTTCAGTGGTACTTACTGGGATCGAACTCATAACATGCTAGCCACGATCCAATGCCTAAACCACTTGGCTACCGCGGCCACTCGTGTCCTTGGGAACTGAGGTGCATAAGCAGATGTTCCAGTCAGGTGGTCAGTCGGCCGCGAACCACCCCCACCCCGCTTTTGCTCCCAAGCAAGCTTGGTTCTCATTTATCGACCCACTGAAGGGATGAAAGTCTGAGTCGACCTTGCCCAGACAGGGGTAAAGAAAGGATTAGAGTCTGATTTAGTCCGGTAAATTAAAATAAAAAATGATTGAAGATCATTTTAAAATGACGTTTAAATTATTTTTTCATACAAACTATTATCTTTGGACAAAAATATACATTGTAGTTTAAAATAAAACTTTTTTAAAGAAACTAATAAAAATGGTAATATTATTATTAAAAATTCATAAAACTAATTTTACTTTATACATCAAATATGCATTTGTTATAAGATGCAGGAAAATTATTTTTCTTTAAAATTTATTCCTGGTAGCTGAATCATCTGTAAGCATTTTGATCCCATTGCTTAAAATAAAAATACATCCTCTTAGAAATTTGTCTCGAATGCCAAAATTGAAAAGTGTAATCAATTTTAGTAAATTTTAAGAAAAATGAAACAAATATCTGGATCTACTGTGTATCAAAATCCTATTCCACCTAGTAAATTATGCAGATTGGGAGCCATGCGCAAGCGAATACAAATCAAACTATCATAAAGCAGTTTTTCATACAAAAACATGAAACAACTACATAAGTCGCTTATAAACGAAATATATTTCAATACTTGATATGGAAATTGGGGAAAATGTAAATAGAATTTATTTTAAATACTTATTTCACAACGGTTTTGGAAATTCAAAAATATTCTTATCTGAAATCGAAGGAAAAGGTGGGATAGCAATATTTAAAAAAAAAAAAGAATGCACAGTAAATGCAAAAGATTTTAAAATTCGAAGTTTTCAATTTAATTTCAAATTAGAAATTTGCTTGAAGTATGTTTCTTTGTATGATGTGTAGAGCAGCAAACAAATTAAAGTTTATTCTACATGAAGCAGTGCTCTTATTTCTAATCAGTAACGGGAAATGTCTCTTTTTCGATAAATTAATTTTAAAATATTATATAAATATAACACACTTTTTTTCACATGTAATTTGTTTCAGATTTATACACATCGTTTTAAAATGGAAATGAAGATTTTTTTTTTTTTTGATTAAGTTCATATAAAAATATAATAAATCACCATTTTTTTTTTCAAGAATATATTGGAATAGAAGAACAAGAATATACAGAATTTAAATTTTAAAATTTTTTACATATTAATATATACTCCCAAAAATAGCAATAGAAATAATACATAGAACGTCGTTTATCCGAATCAATTTGGACCGGACATCGTTCGGATACGCCATTGTTAAGATAACCAAATACGTTCTATGCAGTATATGATACTGGACACTATACAAATATTGAAAATCATCACATGCGGGAAACGTACTTGAAGAAAAAGCAAAATAGGTTCAAAATGTCGCAATTTTACCTTTATTGTGGAAAATAATCACTTATTTTTAGCTGTACAATTGTACACCTTTGTTTTTTCGCTGCAAGGTCTCTGATTCTCTTGAGCAGCAGTAGTTGAGTAGGACAGCAATCTGACTGTTGTTCGTACCACTTCATAGCTGCCTCTCACGCAAAAACGCGCCAGCATTTGATGGACCTTTGCTACTTTCGTTGTTGTCCTCATCTTCATCCGTTTCATCGTCGACAGGGTCGGATTCTTCTTGTACGGAAGTCACAATCTCGTCATCATTTAGCATTTGAAATCCAGTCTTCAGCATCGCATGCCATCAAGGTTTCAACATCAACAAAACTCAACAAAAGAGCACGTATCACCAACTCACTTCAAAACAAACTGACCTAATATTCCGCGCAGATGCTTACCAAATCACACAGCTGAAATTCCCCAAATATCCCTCACCTTGGGTTTTCCCGTCACTTTTGGCCTCACAGAAAACAAATGTTGAGCACTGCACTGTTCGAAAATGGATCCGAACTTTGGTTTGGATATTTGACACTCCAGATAATAAACGTTCGGATAAATGACATTCTACTGCATTGTAGTAGCAGATTTCGTTGCTTTCAATTAATATTTGTAACATCTCAAACATTTGCTAGTCCTCATGTGGAAGTTTGGAGTGTAGGGCGCCAGCTCAGATGTTGTCTTTGTAACTTGACCATTATTCAAAATTATAAGGTCATCTGCCAATAGCCTTTGATTTGTTTGAAAAATCGATATTTTATACACAAACAAATCAACAAAAACGTCGTTAAAAACTCAGTTACATAATAGGACCTATGTATTATTATGGAAATTTTAGATTCTACTTCTCATTAGAAACGCTATTATGAACCAAGGGAGATAAGTCTTTCAAAAATAGTTAATAAATACAGGAACGTCTTAAGACTTCTTGAAGCCCTGGGCCCCTACTCAAACGTAGGCAAATGGGGCTCTATACAAATGTAGATCCCGCCAATGACTGAAAAGTAGACAGTACATAGAATACGTTGTCAAATACTCTTACAAACAATAATCCGAAACAAATAAATGTGTATGCCTTATAATCGCACAAACCGGTTCGACCGAATGCAGTTCTTAAGACTGAATGTACATGGACAACGTTTATCACAGGTAGCCAGTTGACAAATCGTCTGAAATTCCCAGTTTCTAGGAGAATACAACCAGAAATAACATTTGAACGTTGAAATCATTCGAATTTTGATCATATTAAGGCAGAATCGAGAACGAGACGAGGCCCTGGTCTAGTTGGCCCATGCCTTAAGACGTACTTGAGTAACCTTGGCAGCAAAAATGTCTATAAAAGTCCAGAAGGTTATAGGTCAGAGGTCGGAACAGCAGCTCTTGAAGTCTTCTGCTTCATTGAACTATAATTAAAATAATAAATTATAGTTTAAAAAAACACCCTTTTATAGCTAATCGAACTAAGTTGTAACTTAATCTTTTAGTCACCAAATCTGGAAATGGGATCTGAAATCAGTCACCAGATGCGGGATGGGATCTGAAAATGGGAAATCGTTAATCCTGATGAGGACAATGGAACAAAATTATTAAATTGTGTTATCATCAGTCCTGGACAAGTGAACGAAATTTCGAATTAATCTGACGTTTGAAAGGGAGGTAAAAATTTAGTTCAAAGATTCAGTTACATACAAATGAAGCTTATAAAAGGGTGTTAAAAAATAACTTTTATGCAGACTAAAAATTTTCCCCTTTCTCTCTTTTCTTTGTAATTTATTGAAAAAATTATCTGTATTTACATATACATTTAAATATTTGACTTTCTTAAAATAGTTTAAGATTGTGGTTTCTGCATTAATAAATTATTTTTCGTCAACAAAGCTTACTGAAAATTAGAAATAATATTAAAATTATTCCTAATTGGTAAAAATACTGCCATGGGAAGACATATTTTAAAGTGATTTCGAGTAACATTTACTCAGTTGCATAAATGAATTCGAGAACTTGTATGATTTTGGACAAGAGATACACTTAAACCCCAACAGAGGTGACAAAAATATTCCTTATTTTATTACGAGCATTAAGATTAATAAAAAGAGTATTGAAATGATTTTTTTATGTAAGAGCAACCTAAATCAATTTTAATTATTGTGAACATAAAATTCTAGAATAAAACACTTACAGTATTGTTGGTACAGACTTTCTTTCACGAAGCTTGAAATTTAAATTCACAATATTATAAAATTTTCAAAATGATTGTTTTTGTACAAAGCCACAGAAATACCTTCAATAGTTTGTGAAGAAACGTAAAATCTTACTTTGTATAAAATTATATTGAAGCACGAGAATCATAATCGCTATCACTACCAGAGCTGTCCTTTCTCCAACACAAGCGTATGCATATAGATAATTTACACTCTTTGATGTTTAGGCTCTTTTGAGTTTTTGTTTCACTTAGAAATTGGCACTTTTGTCTCAAAAGTTTGCCAACCCCTGTCCTAGGTGATTATTTGGCTAAAAAACTTCAAAAGCTTCTTTCCAGCCTATATAAGGACAATGCAGAGAAGCAACACTGAAGTCAAACATTTGACAGCAACTCTGCATTTCAGTTGCCTGTACAAAACTTATTCCTCTGTCCGATATTTGTATGATTTTTTTTTGAATCTGTGCTGTTGTAGATATATACAAGTGTATTAATTATTTTTGTTAAGAAAAAAATCTTTTGTAATTGCAACAGTTCATACATAAATTAAAATTTACTCCGAAAGAGCCTGCCTGTGTGTGTTTATCACATGATCATCTTCATTTGAATAACGATCAATCAGGTAATATGTACTGATTAAATTAGATTTAACTTAGAGTGCACCAAGCGTGCATTCCGAGCCCCGATTTCTCAAAAACCAAAACTTCATACTTTTAACTATTAAAAATATGGTTAATGTAAAAAATATGGTTATTAAATATATTTTAAAATATTATCTACTAAAATATTGTAATGCATTCTCCCTTTTTTATGAGGCCTGTTTTCTTCTGTACCCGAGACTTCAATCAAAACTCAACCTGCAACTGGATGTTAACGAAGTCTTTTGAAATTTTGAACATATCATAACAAGATCTCATATAATAGTTAATTAGTTATTATCAAAATATTTGTCAAATTTTATTAGAACTTAAGAGACATTTATACTAAATTGAATCCTTCTGAAACACAAATATGAGTTAAGAATAATACTACATTCTATGTATTCTCCAAGCTTCTTATGTCGCCTAGTAGTATTTCTAATCTTAATTTAATTCAATGTTCATCTGGAGCCATATTGCCCACAAAAGGCCTAAAATTCCTTAAATGATAGAATACTTTCGAAAATGAAAACAAAAAGTAAACAGACAAAACTTTGCTTAATATTTTTACTCTTACAAAAGCATCTAACTGCATTCCAAGGATTAACATTATATCAATGAATTCAAAAAGGTTTGATAGCTAAAACTTGAGGGGAAAAAATTTTTTAATTTGCTAACATTTTAATAAAATTTAACAAGGCAGTGTATGTTATAGTTGAATGGACACAATAATACACATAAGCAAGCTTTTAGGAACCAAGATTGTAGAATTATTTAAGGTGCCAACCTTCCCCAATATTTGAGCATATTACTGGACAAGGAAGAGAAAATGTGAAAAATTTATTTTTAAAACAAAAAATTTATTTCTAAAAATACAGAACCTAAATACTATAGAACTAACAGAAATCTATATACAAAAGTAAGAAAAAAGCAAACAAAAAGGCCATCAAATTCAAAAATTTAAACAGCAAAAATACTAAACAAATCCATCAACAAGAACTCACTACAAATGGGGGGGAAATATTTAAACCCATTTATTTCTTCAGAAAACCCATTTTAAATTTTACTGAAACATTAAACCTACAGAAAGGTTTTAAAATATTTCATTAGAAAGAAAAAAAAATGTGAATGCATCTTAATTATAGTACATACAGATCATTCCTATAGTTACTCTTATCTTTTCTAGCCAGTGTACTTTATTTGCAGTCTTTTAGAAAACTAACACCTGATCTTGAAAGAAACTAAATTACTTATTTTCAGTTACTTATATTCAGCATATTTAATATCAGACTCCAAGCTTTAGTTCTTTAGCAGAAATAAAACATTTTGTTTAAATATCCTTGAAGGATCAACTAATATTTCCTACATATTAAGAGAAATGTTTAAATGTAATTCAAATCAAAAATCACAAAATATAAAATTGAAGGCCAATTACATTAACCGAAACTTTTGTATCTAGCCTATTGATTATTACTTTTTTCAATGAATTTTTTTCTTCAGATTATTTTTTTCCACAAGTGAGAGAGTTAAGCTTTTTAATTAATACCAAATATATGCAAGCAATGTAAATGAAATTCCAAATTATATTAAAACTAAAAATTAAATTTAACAAAATAATAAAATAACTTTATATATATATACTACATTAAATATCCCAAATATAATGCTTGAGCAAAGAAACGTCCTTGAAAACATCAAAGTGTATGAGTTATTTCCACTTAAGAAATTAAATTAATCAAAATATTCCTGTTACACACAATACTTTAAATTAATTTTAATACTTTTTTTTTTAACAGTAAAGTTAGTATTAAGTGCTGAAGAAAAAAGTTTCAGGGTGAATATCAAGCTTTAAAAAAAGACAAATAAGATTTTTGGGACAAAAATATGCATTTAAAAAAATTGAATTCTTTTAGATTTGAACAAAATGTCATTGACTCATTCAGTATTTCCTCCTACGTTCGTAACATTTTTCATTTAAAAAAAATGGTATAAATATTATACTTTAATTGAACACAAAAATTTAAGCATGCTGTATCAGTTCTAAAATAAAAAGGCAATTATCAGATTTTTCATTTAGTTTATCTTGAATCATAATTATTAAATATGGACATGTGCTCAATGCATCTAAAATGGGCAAGCCCTTGTCTGAGTTAAAAATACAAGATCTCTGTATTACATGTCATTAAAAAAATTTTATTCAAATAACACTATTTATAAATTCTAAGAAATATTAAGCTTAAATATGAAAACACCACCATGTTCAACACCATATTTGCACTGGTTACACTAATTTTAGCAAATACTCATCTAAAATACTGAAATTTTAAAATTTATATATAACTTTATCAAAATAATTAAATTGTATGAAATATAAATTAATGTATAAAAAATTATTTACAATTTTTAAAAAACTTCATTAAAATAAGACTAGCAATAGATTAGAAAATGAATTATTCAAGTTCAGATAAAATTTTCATAAATCATAGCGTCTAATAAATCAAAATGCAGAATCGAATATTTTTTTGTTTGACTGCTTGAAAATCATTTACAAAAAAAGTGATAAGTCAGTTTTTATCTGATTATTAAATATATGTTATTTAAGAAGATTTAAGACTCATACATATTTTTCATACGTACATAATCAGAAATTTTTAACTCTACAAATTGTTTCTCTTATCTTCATATTGTCATCATTCAAGACATGTTTAATTAAATTAAAAATTTCACTTCTAACTTTACAATACTCTATAACAATCATGAGAAACTTTCTTAAAACCTTAAACAAGTTTCAAGTATTCATGATTTATTTTTTAAATTTTAATATGGTTGCATTAATATAAATTAATTTCATATAACAAAAGAGAAAAATTTCATTTCAATACCCCTAGAAATGTGCATCCTTAAAGTAAGACCTTTATTCAATTTCAATGGATATGAAAATTTTATTTTTTTTACAAGCCTCAAATGGGTAATTTTGCCAATGAAGCAGGTTATAAAATACATTATTTTGTTAGAAATATCATGAACATAAATCCCACAAGGCAATCTTAATCAATGCAACATCAGAATGATTAAGCTTCACAATAGTTATGATCACTTTTGGTAATTACAGGAACTTCACCTTATTTGTGGAATAAAAATGAAATTTTACTTTTTAATATTTCTATAATTTTTGAAGATCCATCTTGATGGTTCGGGATAACAATTTCCCCTAATTATGCAAGGAAAATAAAAATTCTCACAAATGGCGACAGGTAAAGTTACGAAAATTTAAATAATGCAGTAATTTAATACAAGGTGTAGGCATTCATTGTGCAATTTTTAAAAAATTGATTTTTTCCCTGTGGTATTATGATTAAAATTAAAAACCAAGGTAAAATCAGGATTCTCTTTCTAACACAAAGTTAATTAATTTGAATAAATGTTTCAATTTCATTTGAATGCAAACAGAAATTTTAAAATGCAACACTGCATTTAAATTAAATATAAGTGACTCAATTGCATACACAGTTATAATCATTCATATCATAAGTAAGCACCTGTTTGTTTTACTTTTGAGACAATTTTTATTTCAGTCAAATGAATACAAATGTTACAATATAACACTGCATACAGTTTAAAATAGATTTTATTGAATGTTTTGACATTACAATAAGCAGTTTTATAATAAAATTAATGTACACAAATAATTATGAAGTATCACAAAGAGATCTAGATAAAAACACAAATGATATTGAATATAAATATTTATACATGGTCACTTGATAAATTAAGGTGGGAAAGCAAAACAGATGAAAAGAACTAAAAATCTGCATCCAAGGTAAAGCAATGATCTTCTTTCTTTGACATAACACCACACTTTTGATATTCACCAACCTTCTTTTCAAAGAAATTTGTTTTGCCTTCAAGACTTATATGCTCCATAAAATCAAAGGGATTTTCTACATTATATACCTACATGGAAAAACAACAGTGTGAATCAAAATCAAACTTTATAAATATAATAAATTTTAAAACAATTGTATATTTTTCTTAAATTTAGTTACTTTTTTTTAACAAAAATGAATTTATCCAGTAATTCTTATTAATAGACTGTTTTCAATTTAAATGCTTTTAAAGTAATCCAAGGTTCCATCAGAATAAAAAATTAAATAGATCCCAAGTTCATATTTTGTACACATTGAAAATTTTCATTGTAAGATTCTTAAACAAGAACATTGTTGAGAAAATGATGCTTATAATTCTTTATTAGGGCATGTTTAGTTGTAAACACAAATGTTTTTTATTACATGCAGCATATTTAATTAAGTGTATTTACACACATATTAATATGAAAGATTAATATTTCATATAAATGTCTATATTCTCTAGTGAATGTGTCAGCCTTTACATAGTTGCTTGGTGTATACATAAAATATTTGTTACAAACATCATTATTCCTCACTAATACAGAAAAATTTTCATGATAAGGGGTGCTGAATAAATATAAGACACAAATGCAACTTTTAAGAAATGTAAGACAAAGTAGCAAACAGCTTAAGTAATAGAACATGTAAATATATTACTGAACCTAAAATGTGTTTTATTGTCCATAAAAATCACCTTACATCCCCATTTCCCATGTAGCAAAACCCTCAATTCCAGTTTGCATTTGTCTTTTCTCATCTTTACAAACAAAAGGAGCCTCGTTCTATTTTGGTGTTGCAGTTCCAATTCAGATATTGAGTATTACAAATTTAAACTTGAATAGTCTTTACTCAAAATATCTTTACAAAATATCTTTAATTCATATTCTTCAAAATAATTATTTTTCATCATATTAAAAATAATATCTCTAATTTTAATGATGGGGAAAAAAAGTTGCTTTGATTTTTTTTTTTCAGTATACCCTAAAAACATTGTTTATTTTATAGTAAAGAGTAGATAAAGGTTTTATAAAAAGTTCAACTCTCAGATTTGTATTTTAAATTATAGAAAAAAAACTCATTAAAAACATTTAACACTAGGTACTCAGCAGTCATTTTGATCCCAACAGAGTTTTGTAATGCGTTTTGAATCTATAACATTACCATGTAAATGGTTAACGAGCAACATGATATGTGTTAACATTCACCAGAAAATACCAACATTCTCTTAATTTCAATCTTCCACAGTAACATATGTACTACAGAGTAAGACAGCTTATGGTTACATGCATGTAGCACAGTAGCAGACTTATTGTACAAGCAGGACATAAGTTATTTCTATTTTGAAATGCAACTAAGTGCTAAGTGTTCCAAAAAAATTAAATATTTCACTTTTAAATTGAATTCTAGTAATCTAACTATGCAATCTAAATGTTACAATTAACAATAGAACTATGGTTGTGAAATATACATGTACATTTATTCTTTAAAAGATTTCAAATTAAATAAATATCAAAATTTTCAGTACATATATGAAAAATATAAAATTAAACCACATAAAATTTAAAATTGCTGTTTTAGGCAAAAATAATAGAGCACATGATTTTTATAAAAATATAAGCAATGCATATTCAAATTTTTTAAACAGTTGTTTCATCAAAATAGTACAATTACTTTTTGTTCAAATAGTAAATATCTCTGGATGAGATTTAAATGAAAATGAATAGGATATATTTCAGTGAGGATCAATTTAAAACTGTGTTGCCAACTCCTGTGGAGTAACAAGGTTAACTTCAGAAAAACCATAAAGTTAATCAAATTACCTATAATATTCAACATTTATTTTATACAATACAGCATCCTTTTAGAGTTTATTTGATCAGTAGAACTTTTTATAATATTGTTTGAAATAATCCAGAATTTTATAAAATTTTCCAATTTTAAGTTATCTGAGTGTTTTTTAAGCATTTTAAAAATTTCAAGATTCTTATAAACATAATTTTAATAATGAACAAATTTTTCAATAATTTTTATTGCAGTTACTGAATTTAGGAAATAATTAAGAATAGAACAAAATACACAAAATAAAATAAGTTTAATTTTAAAAATCAGTACTTACTTTTTCACATCCCAGTTCAACTAATAATCTATCGGCAACAAATTCGATGTATTGTTTCATGAGTTTTTCATTCATTCCAATCAAAGCAACTGGAAGTGCATCTGTTAAGAATTCCTGTTCAATTTTAACAGCATCAGTGATAATCTGTACAACTCTCTTCTCAGATGGCTTGTTTTTTATATGACTGAACATAAGGCAAGCAAAATCACAGTGCAAACCCTAAAAAAAAAGGTACAAGCAATTCAATTAGACAAAATTTAAATTATTAAACTTACCCATTCATAAATTTTTAATGAAATTATTTATCATCAGTTTAGGCTTTCAATTTTAAAATTGTATTTTGTAAACATTTTTTAAGTACAAAGGAATATTGGGATCATTTTAATTCAGTAATTAAGTTTCAAATAAAAATTGATTTTTGTCTTCTAAATGTTACATTCAGAAGCAACAGGACGGTTGTTAACAATGAAGATAATTTTGAACCTTAATCAAGTGATAAGAATGCCTGAGTGGCCACCCCAATCTTTAACTTCCATGTCAAGCCTAAGTAAGGACCTTAGCATTGACAGATTTAAATTGAATCAGCCCCTTTACATAAATCTTCCCTCAGGACTCATACCAACAACTTAACAAAAACAAAACTGGCCACTTCACAACCATGACTACTCAACTACTGTGGCCACATTTCTTGTACAAAAGTTACAAAAACACAAAAAGGTCTGGAAAAATATGACTTCAAAATGGACAAGAACATATAACATTAATAGTGCAAAATAAAATATGCATAAAAATTCTTTAATTTCAGAATTTAAGAAATAATTGCTTTTATTATACTTTTTTGGAATAAAATGTTTAATACTTTTGGTTAAGACAATGCAATACTAAATCAATATGTAATATTACAATTCAATTATTTATAGAATTACAATGGAAGTATGATTAACTGATAAAAATACAATTACAAACTTTTATTAAATGTCAGACAATCCTTTTTATTTGAAAATGCAACAAAGTCATTCATCTACGTTTCTAAATGACAAGTTTCTTAAAGTAGAAAATATACATTATAACACACATTTCAAAAAATTATTTTATATATTTGAAAAATGACTTCTGAAAAGTATTTCCAAAATTATCATAAACACACTAAGCTATGAAATAAATGGTAAAAAATAAACTTTACATCATCTCTTCCCTCCCTTTTACATAGACCATTAAAGTAATGAAAAAAATTTTAGCACAATGTTTTAAATGTATTCATATATTTTTTTTTTTAATGATAATTAGCATGAGTTTATACATACATAATATTTTACTTTATGAATTTCATAACAATTAAGTACAAAAAGAAACTTTTGAACACTCTTGATTCGTATTTTTCCTGCAGCGATTAAATATTGGTTTATTTATTCAAATTTATTCCTTTAATGTAGTGAAATGCATTTCTAAAAGTATCTCTAAATTGGTCACTTTGAAGAGATTTTACACAAAATAGAAGCAATTTTTGCAATAGCTTAAAGAAGGATCATAAAAGAAATTATTGAAAAATCCCCCTCCTCCAAGAATCAGGAAACTAGAAAAATAAATTGTTATACCAGTGATTCCCAAAATGGTCTATATTGACTCCCAAGGATCTATGACGACCAGCAAGGGGTCCGCTTCAGCAAGAAAATAATTGAGGGGGGGGGGGTCCATGAGGTGCAAATGGAGGTCTAGAATAGTAGCTTTCATTAAACCAGATCATGTAACTTAAATTTTATTATAAAAGAAAAATACATAAAGTCTGGATTAAGTTAACAGATTTATTCACTAAATTTAATGAAGTTAATTTGCAGTTACAAGGTGTCAGCATAAATTTTATTAAAACTAGGACAAGGAACTGATCAGAATAGCCACTAATGATGATCTTAAAGTAAAGTTTAGAAACTGATATCAGCAATTTTGGCTTTAAAAAGATATACCGGTTATTTGTCTCAAATTATGGAATTTCGTGAGAAAGATTTTAATCGTTTTTCCTATTAAGGAGGAGTTTCAGTGTGGTTTCCAATCTCTAAAACAAAAAAGAAAGGGAAAGGAGACTAGACACTACTAACACAAAAGCTTTAGGTTTAAATCTGACCAGATAGATGTCAAATATTGAAAATTTGTTATTTTAGTACCCGATTTCTACCTCTCATTAAAAGCAATAATTTGTTGCTCAGTTATTTTATGAATTAATTAAAATTCAATTTAATTAACATGTGTTTCTTATGTTTTAAACACTATACTTCTCTATAGTTAGAAATCTAAATCTTTTAAAGTAACTACACCAGCTGTCAAAAAGGTACTTAAGTTGTTAAATTTGCAAAAATTATATATTAGGTAAACAGGGGTCCATCCAAAAACGAAAAACAGGACAAAGGGTCTATGGAACAAAAAGTTTGGGAACCTCTGCATTAGATTTAAAGGGGTTTTTTTTAATCAAAACATTTTTTTACACATTCATTACAGATGTGAGAAACTCAAAACAAAACTTGATAGAAAAATTTGTTTATATATGTTTAATTTAATATTTTCATAAAAGAAAGAAAAATTATAAACTTACATAAAAAATATTTTTTCAAAATTTTCCATTAATATTAATTACACAACAGGTACTGAAAATATTGTCATGCAATTAAACAATTAAATTACCCAATGCATGCAAATGTTAATAGTTTTAAAAAAAAACCTTTTTACCTCATCTCTACTTATCAGCTCATTGCTGAATGTCAGACCAGGCATCAAACCTCTCTTCTTCAACCAGAAAATAGAAGCAAAAGAACCAGAGAAGAATATTCCTTCAACTGCAGCAAATGCAACTACTCGCTCACCAAAGGAAGCATTCACTGAGCTGATCCAGTTAAGAGCCCAATCAGCCTTCTTCTTGACACAAGGTAGAGTTTCAATAGCATTAAATAACTTTTGCCTAATAAAAATTGTATATCTGATTATCATAATACAAGTTATAATATATAATAGTATTAATTTTATGTTTGAGAGAAATTTTAATAAATCAATATCTTGCCTAAAATATTAAATGTTTCCTTAAACTACATAAAGATTAAATGATAATTTATCACTATATTTGGTAAAAAAATACATATTGATGCCAGGGCATAGAAAAAAGCATAGAAGTGAAAACGTATCAATGAGTGTGAAATATTTCCACATAATAGATGCTTTTGAGTAATAAAAAGAAAAGAGCTGTACTGAAATAAAATATTTATCTATCAAATTAGGTATCCACAAGTAAATCAAACACCTTAACATATAGGACATCATTGACAGATACTTCAGTTTCCTGGAGAATAGATCGTATCAGTTTATTAAAAGCTTTTATTTAACTTACAATGTATGTATGTATGTATGTATGTATGTAATTTGTTCGGGTGGAATCTTGCAACTCAATTTTGAAGCTGATATATTCCTCCCATTGAGCTGAAATTTTGTATACACGTTTAGTTTGGATGACAATGCATGTTTTGACCATTTATATTCCAATATTGCAATTAATTAAAAAGATATTAATTAAAAACGTTAAACTAGTTTTGGGCGCCAACTTGGATATATCTGCATTGTTGTAATAATTTTATTGTTACAACAATGACAAAAGTTGGCGTCGAAAATCGGTTTTCAGCCAAACTGGAATTTCATAATGTTGCGCTATTGACAGTATTAATTAACTTTGTCTAAAAAATAATTACATTTCTACAACGTAAAAATAATCTAATTTCTACAACGTATGCATTTTTTTACAAATTTCTATCTATTTTCTTGGATTTAAATTCAAAACAAAAAAGTAGAGCTATTTTTCAAGTAGATTGGTACATTTGTATACCTTTCTCAACGCTGCCAAGTTAAACTGAGATGGAGTACTGAAGAAATTCTTTAAAAAATTTATCTAACTTTAATCTATGAAACTCAGACAAAAAATAATTACAGAATCGGAAAGATCATTTTTTTATATATCTTACCCATCAAAAAGGAATCCGCTAGGAAAACAATAAGAGAAAAATATTATCTAGAAATGCAATATATTTTCGATTAAAAAAATAATTTTATAATAAAATGAAGGAATTTTTTAAAGAAATTTTCTAATTTTAAGCCTACAAGTAATTTAAATATACCTCATTTTATCACCAGTAATCTAAACACACACTACGACATGTGTCCTTAAATTTAATTACAAATAGAATCTGTTAATTTTATTTGAGGTTTCTTTTGTTTGAAAAATTACGGCAATTTTGTATCTCTAGATGAGTTAGGCACATTGTAAAACCAGCTCAAGGTTATTTATATTCATAAAATGTGCCAAAAGAGAATAATTTGCAAAATGACCTGAAATATTTTAAAAATAAGGAGAGAAAAAAATCGAATCTTAGAAGAAACATTTCGTTAAATAGGAAATGCACTTCGCTATTTGGAGTTGTTTTACGATGAAAAGAGTAATATGTGCTTGGTTCCAGGAAAAAGTTCTTAAAATAGAGAAATTCCCAAAATAGTAGTTCGTTACATCTTCAAAATATTTCAAATAAATAATATATTCTTTAAGTTTTTCAAAAATAGTCAAAATTTTAATTAAACATTTAATAACTTTGTCATTTATGAAGATAATCTCACTAAACTTTTTTTTTTCGTGTGTAGAACAATGTTACCCAAAATCTGTACGAAGATTGAAAAAATTGCTTAAAAATTACGGATTTAAAAAAATTGTGTTTTTAGTCTAATACCCTTTTGCGAGAATTAATTCAGCTAAACCAGGGATGGCGAACCAGCGTTCAATGAGTTGAACAGGCTGAGAAACCTGTCCAGCGATAACTAAAATGTAAAAAATAAATTAAAAGTAAAAAAACTTTTTTAAGAACAAGCTTTTATTTAAACGCGCTAAAAGGAATAAAATAAACTTTTCCTTTAAAACTTTTTTTACTATCAACTTATAACGTCATTACACAATTTATATGATATAAAAGCTTGTCGCAATATTTAAGTACTCATATTTACTTAGTTTGAATTTTTAAAAACTAAAATCAATCAGGTCAAGTTATTTATTTTACTTGTTTATCTACACAGGTAAATCTCGCGACAAGCTTTTATATCATATAAATTGTGTAATGACGTTATAAGTTGATAGTAAAAAAAGTTTTAAAGGAAAAGTTTATTTTATTCCTTTTAGCGCGTTTAAATAAAAGCTTGTTCTTAAAAAAGTTTTTTTACTTTTAATTTATTTTAGATCTAAGAGCAAGATATAAGTTGGAGAAAATATATTATGGTTTCATGAAAGTACAAAAGGATGAAATTTAGGGAGAGGGGGTTGAATTCAATACTAGTTTTCACTACAGAAACTCCACATGCAAATTATAAAAAATATTTAAATTTTAAAGTTAGTCCTTTTACAAATAAAATATACGAAAATTTTACAGCACTAATCAACATACAAGGAAAATTATCCCCTTAGTTTTTTTTTTAAATGAACATTGACATATTTAAGTTACCAAGGCATTTTAAAAAATTAATTAAAATAATTTTATTTCACTAATATCCAAGTAAACATCTTGTTAATAATTACAAATAATACAGGCAATGAAAATTGTTCATTATCATATCTATTTTTTAAACTTGTTAAAGTATCAGGGACTTTTTGAATGGGGAAGAGAAAATTTCTGTATTAAACAAGAAAGTTTATCTAAATTTGATAATTAAGTACGAATCAAGTATTTGGAGGTTTAGTTTTCAAATGTTTAATAATTTAAGCTTTGAATTTATATAATAAAATATTTGTTAGCATAACTGCAAATTAAGAGATTAAATTAAAAATAAAACCGGTTTATTTATAAATACAACAGCTTAAATATATTAAATATATTGGTATTCATTACAGCAAATGCATGAAGTAATATGTATAAGAAAACTAAAGCAATACATAGGTAGTCAACTATTCAAGCTTTCTTAAAATGAAATAAAAGAAATAAAGTCGTCCAAAAATAGGCAGGAAAAAAAATAAACTGAGCTTTAATTGCAATCTGGTCTTAATCTACATGATTTAAATGCATTAACAAAACAAATTTTAGCAAACTTTAGAATAAATAGCAATTTTTCTATATGTCATTATAAAAATTAACTTTTATAAAAAATACAGACCAATATTATTTATTTAATGCATTTTTTTTTCTTGTAAAGATTAGTCTTTTACCTAATTTATTTGCTATTATGAAATACACAAAGTCAAACAATATGAATTATTCCCTCTTGCACACACACACACTTTTACACTATTCAAGTAAATAAGCTTTTCTGTGTGTATAAAAATAATACTACTACTATTAATAAAATACAACAATATAATAGTACAGTTTTTATAATTTTATTTGTAAAATAGTACTTATAGTTATTACTTGAAAACTATAATTTCGAAACATCTGCACTTTGTTTGAAATGTTTTATTCATAACATTTATTTTGATGCAACTATTGAATTATACTTTATCAAATTTTAATATTAAAATATAGAGTCAGTTTTATTTTTGATAGCAGAATGTAAAATGATCAAGTTCTGTAACTGCTTCAAAATCAAAGGGATGTGCCATAAAGAAATAAAAAATTAGAGAAAAAAAAACAGGAGAAAAGTCTAACAACTGAGAAAAGAACAAGAGTCAATATAAAATTCCAGGATTTAAAAAAATGAACGTTTTCAACCAAAAAAAAATTATCTACATTTGTTTTTTAAAAATACCCCACTTTTCCCCATGCCCCAAAAGTTTCAATTGCAATGGTAGAAAATATTTATTGATCTGAGTGTTATGATTAAAAAATTATTAAAGATCATGAAAATTTAAAAGCACATTTTTAACATAATAAACCAATTTTCGAAATTATGCAAGAAAATAATGAGAAGAATGCAAATTTAATGAGACTATATATGAAACTATATCCTCCTATATCCTCTATATACTCCAATATGAAACTTCAGTATGTCATGATACTTCCGTTTTCTACAGATCAGTTGCAATTTTACTATAGGTAATATTTTGGAAACAAGCAATTCAAATTGAGAGTAAAATAACAATATATATTAAAAGTAATACATTAAATAAATTTATATAATTATAATTTTAAACGTAGTTTCTCTAAATTTTTTAAAGCAATTCATCATTTACATTGCAGATTGCATATAGATCTTGGACTGATCATACACAAAGATAAAATTGGTAATTTTAAAAGGATAAAATCATTGTGTTACATAAATGATACTGTATTTACTCGAATCTAAGCTGCACTTTTTTCCCCAATGTTAATTAATGCTACTGAAAATCAAGTGTAGCTTAGAATCGAAAGGAAAAAATTGTTGGATAGGCTATTTAGAGCAATTCCAGGTTCATATATGTATTTAAATGTTAAAATAATGATAAGGTAATTATTCACTTCTTATAAGTTTTCATTTTAAATTTATTTTAATTTCATAAAATTAAATATAGATAAACCATTTAACACAATTTTTTTTTTTTTACAAAATTTTGTTATGTAATTGAGGTGCAATTTAGATTCGAATATTCCCTAGTTAAAACTAAAATTTAACACATAGATAATTTTAAATATAATAAGCCATTTCTAGTGCAAGTTATTATGCATATAAAATTGCAATTTCCTCAATAAAAGAACTACAACAAGTAAATGGTATTGATAACAAGACTCAATTTGCTTTTTAATTTTATATTTTTGCATCATAAGTGAACTTAAATATTTGTACACTTAGTACATTTTAAGAAATCTAAAAATCACTTCAAAATAATTCATTTTTACAGAAAGATAAGAGTAAAAATGATTAAATAGAGAACCACTTTTAAAAAATTGTTTCAACTGTTTTTGCGTTTTAAAAACATAATTTTATTGTGAACTAACCTTTCAGCCTTATCTTTAACATAAGTATCTATAAGGAGGCTATACATTTCAGAATGTACATTTTCAATGGCGATTTGGAACCCATAAAAACACCTTGCTTCAGTCACTTGAACTTCTTGACTAAACCTTTCAACCTAGTTTTTAAAAGGAAAGGGGAAAAAAGATTGTTAGCACTAAGATGGTAGATACAAGTTTTTTTTAAAAACTAAAAGATATCAAAAATCAATGCACATATCTTTAAGAATACCTCAATCAAACCATCAGTTCAAGCCCAACATTTTAAAAAGCTAACACTAAATTTTTTTTTATATTATTGTGTATAAAAGAAACCCCCCCCCCCCCCAGTAACCAAGAGGTAGTGTTTCACACTTCCACACCACAGATCCGGGTTTCAAACCTCAGCATGGGCAAGATCGACTCAGCCTTTCATTCCTCCAGTGGGTTGATAAGTACCAAGCTTGCTTGAAAATTAAACTCAAGGTTTCACATCAGACCAACTCTCTGCTCATGCACCTCTGCGCACAAGGGCATGAAAACTGAGAAGGGCACAGTAGGCTTTGGCTCTATGGGCTGTTAAGCCATTGAGTTTTATATATAAAAATTATTTTAGAGAAATTATTCTTACAATCCTACAATGTTTTAAAAAACACACACATCTGCATTTTTAAATAAGCTCATTAAAATAAATAAGAAAAAGGCTTACAATTTATAAATAGATAATTAAATTTTTTGGAAATAAATTAGTATCAGTCAAGGAAAAACTGCAAAACAAAAAACTCAAAAATTTTAACAGTAATAATTACCAAGTTTTCATTCACAATGCCATCACTGGCAGCAAAAAAGGCTAAAATATGTGAAATAAAATGCTTTTCTTCTGATTTTAATTTTTCCCAGTCTATCAGATCTTTTGATAAGTCAACTTCTTCAACAGTCCAAAATGATGCTTCAGCTTTCTTGTACATTTGCCAGATATCTTGATATTCAATAGGAAATATGACAAACCTTTGAGGATTTTCTCGTAATAGAGGTTCATCGCTTGTTTTCAAAATGGATTTTTGATCTTTGATAGCTTTCTTTTTTTCAGATTTAACAGCAAGTGCTTCAGTCTAAAAAGAAAAAATTCAATTTTAAGAACAATTAAATGATTCTTAACAGTTTAAAACCAATTATTTAAAAACCTTTTAGAAATTAATATAGAATGTTGAAGAAACTGTAAAGTAAACCATAAGTCCAGCAATAATCCCACTATGACCAATTAACAAAGATTAACAAAGCTTAATAAATAATGTAAAATAATAGCATGTTTATTTTTAGTTGAATTTGATCGTTTAATTAAATCATACAGTACTTGCGTATTATCACAACCTATAGCCGACTTACGAAATGAAGCACACATTGCCAATTCAGCACATACGGCACATGCGAAATTGAGATTGCCAACATGGCGAATTATCTTGAATGTTGGCAATCGTTGTGACAATATGCAAGTACAAATTGTACTTCTCGATTTAATTAAATACACAACTATGAACCAGTTAAGTGATAAGGATAATGTGTGAGCTAGCATCCTACAATTTTTTTTTTTTGAGACTCTAGGTAGACTAGGTGTGCCAACAAGTATAACACAAGGCTTACAAACGTAAGTCAATACTCGATCAATAGTGGTAGGAAGTTTTAAGTACAGGGATACAAGCACAAATGGGAAATCGAAAGGTAAAAAGAAACAAGACGGGATGCAAATACAATAAACACAGTACAAAATACAACATTGCTCACATGCAAAAACGGAGACATTCAGTAAATAAAATTATACAATGGTGAAGGTTTGGAAGCACATGTGTGATCAGAATAAGATTTTCAAAATACAAATGAATAAAAGCATGCATACACACAAATACTTAAGAATATACACACAGACATATATATATACGCACTTTAAAAAAAACCAGATACATACGTACACAGTAATTGTTAGCAAACACACACAAAATAATAAAATAGTAAAAAAAACACAATTTTTTTTTAAATAAAAATAATTAAATTGACAATCTAAACAATACGATAAAAAATGCTATTAATATATGCACAAAACGATGGGATGTGAAATGTACAATTTGATTTTTTTAAATCATAGGCTTTAAGTCATTATCATTCAACAAATGATAAGCCAATGCATATTTTGGCTCAATTATTACCATATCATGAATTTCTCAAAGAAAAAAATAATTTTAAACACTTTTACCAACATAAAAGTAAAATGCATATCACTGTTTTAAATACAGGATTAAATGCCAATCACTATTTTAAATTACAGGATTAAATGCAGATAACTATTTTAAATTACAGGACAATCTTCAGTTAAGAATTACCGGTATTTACATATTATTGCAACCGTATAGGCGAATTCTGTATGAAAGAAAGCACATGTTAGCCAATTCAGTGTATAAAATGCATGCAAAAAATAGGGGTTACAAATTTGGCAAGTTATCTTAAAGTGTGGCATTGTTGCGATAGCAAGTACTGAGTTATCTTTATCCAAATTATTCAAAAAATTCTTCAGTCAAAAGACTGAGAGTTCAGACATCTTTCAGTACTACAATTCAAAAGTATTATCAAAAACAGAAATAAAATTTAAAACAATTGATATTTAATGATAGAAAAGATGATCACCCATAATCCATCTGTATAAATAAAAAGAAACTAAATCTAACACAAGAGGTTAAGGGCCCCTGAGAACAAGAAAAAAAGTTATGCAACAATATTTCAAAGAAATAGAAAATTCAACAAATGGAAATGAATTTTAGAATAAAAAAAATTTATAAGTCAAATCTTAAAACTTAATACTCAACCTCTAGTGTTCATACTTTCCAACAAAATTTACAATTACGATATTATACATGTTTTGTATAATTTTAGATCTTAATTCTGTGTACTGCAGTTTTTTTTAACTAGATCAATAGGATTTATTTTAATAAAATTAAATCCATTTATTTTTTCTAATTTTAAAAATTTAAATAAGAAAAATTTAAAAGTTGATGTACACAGAATAAAAACATTTATTGCCTTTAATATAAGTTGTTTTTTAAAATTACACTCGCCAATGTCCTCTCGGACATAAGGCGTCTAGCAGTCCACTACAAAGTAGTTGTTGCGCTAGCAGGAGGGAGAACTCCATAGTTATCTTGCGACAGAACATGAAGTAGAGAGGGGCAATCAAATAGATGCTCCCAATCATTGGCAAGGATTTACAGAAAGGGCAGAGCAGAGAATCAGTCAGACGAATCTTAAACAGATAAGCTTGCAGATTATCATGTCCAGTGATGACTAAAACTTGCCACTCCCTCCCTGCTAGGTAGGACAGAAAGTTGAGCACATCTCTGGCCATCAAATATAGATAATACACAGCATATCTACTAAAAGTTATCTTCTGGAAAACAGAAAATAAATTTTATTAATTTTGTCTTCTTATTTTATGCTGTTAAAAAGAATATAAACTTCATAGCAAAAACTGGTTCAATATTTTAAACTTTGCACTTCACCATACAAGTTAAACAAAATTACAACTAAGATTCAAATGAGCAAAATTCTTTGGTTGAATTGTCGAATCGGCCACTTATCCAGCCAAATTGATAAATGCGCCAAATCTGTTAAACCCTCATGATTTTGTAACAGTGAGGGAGAAGTTGGATCGCGGCGTAAAAACGCGCTAAGTAGGCGATTTTTCAAAATTTGGCGGACCAGTGGCCGATTTACAAATTCTTTTGTTCATAAAAAAACTGGATAAGTTCATCGAAATATGCAATTTTTAAGACTAAAATGGAACCATCTTATTGCAATAATCAGTATTTACACATTAGTGTTACCGGTACAAAATTTGTGTCACACAAATCATGCCATGATATCAGAACCACCAAGACTCTAGCATGTTTTATTTGAAGAAAAAAAAGATTCCCATGGCTGAATTTTGGATGTGGCGACACTAATGAAGTACCCAATAATCGCATGGCAGTAATTAAATACCTATTATTTATTGTAACCTATTTTATTGACAGGTAAATACTTCAATTAAAATATATGTAAAATAAGTACTTAGTATGAACGGAACAAACATTTCTGCCAAATTAAAAACCATTGCCAAATGCTATAATATTCATTAACCAAAAAACAAAAAAAATTTCACATATGCTCAAAGATAATCTCGTTTATAAGTTGGGTAATCTCTTCAAAAGCTTGAAGCAAATTCTTCATGATCTTTGCGAATTTGGAGGTTAATGGGTTAATACATAATACCATTTGATGCTACCTTACATACAAATGCTTAACATTTTCTAAAGCAAACAAAAACTCGTTGAAATTTATCAAAAGGTCACCAACAGCATATGATTAATCAAAAAATCTAGTGCATAAAAATCACAAAAGTACTTGAATGAAACAAAAAAATATGCCGAAAAATCAAAGCCAATAAAAATTATGTATGGTACTAAAACAGGGGGGGGGGAAGTATTGCTCTTGGTTAAGGACTTTTACTGAGCCATAAACTTTTAATTCCTACTTTCACAGTTCCAAATATTTTAATTTTGAATGCATCAAAATAAACAATATTCTTTTGCAACAACATAACTTTCAAATCATAAGATACTTACATGCATTGAAAGCTGCAATGTATTTTTCTTTAATCTCCCTCCTATTTGAAAAATTCTTCGTAACATAGTCAAAATGCTTTGAAATCCAAAATATTTCTCAACTTCACTAGTCATTAGTAAATATTTTCAAATATCATACAACCATTCTCGTGTAATCAAAGATGCAGATTTATACACATTTTTTAAAGAAATGAAATCTGTAAAATAATTTAGATTACCTTCATTTCATAAGACTTGTAAATAAATTAAACTTTTTTGAAAATCACTAGTTTTATAACCGAAATAGAAAACATTAACACTGTATCATAAAATCACTAATGATATTAAGGCAGCAAAAACGCTACCTGCTTTTCCAAATATGTTATTACTGAATAATTTAACAAGAAAGACTAAACAGTCATTCAAAACGAAATGTCTAAAAAATTTATTTTGCAGGAACAAAGAATCTTATCATGAGAAATGGCTTTCAATCACTACAGAAATAGCGGTAAATCATAATTTCTCTCGAATATTTACAGAATACAACATTATATGGAATTACAACCAAAAAATCTGCACTAATCGCAAACGTCAGTTATACATCTCCGAACATGCCGAAACTAGCGCCAAAAATGACGCAATCTGCAGCACAACAAAAACACTCTCCGTCATTACATAACTACATTTACAAAAGGGGTTATTATATAACATTTGCAAAAAAAGTTTAAATTTTTGCATAGGACACTTAACAAAATATAAGGTTTAAATTTTTAGGAGTGCGATATTTTGCATACCGTTTTATGTTACGTAACCATTTAAAACATTTCCGAAAATACCGCATTTGTAATTAAATTTTATATCTATAGTTTCTTTTTGCCAAACAACGATTTTTGTTTTTCAGTTTTGATTATTTTATTTTGCCTTTGGAAAAGACTTGAATAATATTTGCATTATTCAATTCAAATCAAAATCGAAATAAATTCTAGCGCGATTCTAGACCGATTGTTTACTATGGTGCATTTCAAACCTTCGTTAGTTAATCCATCTAATACATCTCGCGAAAAACCGTTTTCAAATGCTGTAATGAACAATCCAGTTTCAAAAAAATATATATTTCAAGAATTTCTTAAATTACGTTTGAAATATTATAATTCAACAGGTAAAAATTCTTATCGAAAAACACTACACAATCGAAATTGAGAAGGCATGAAAATGTGGTACTGCAAATTATTTTTTATACAATGCCAATTTTGATTTAAATAACAATTTACCATTATAAATTATGATAATTATTAATGATCTTACATAAAATTCAAAAATAAACTAAAACTTTCTCCAAGAATAATATTTTAGAGATTGTAAAATAAGAAATTAACATCTTGTAAAAAATATAACAAAATATCTTACAAAAAATGCTAAGTGCAAACAAGATTTCTCGCAGCAATATTACCCCTAGCTTTAACATGAATTGAAAAATATTGATACCAAAATTGACCTAAAAAAATATCTAAATTTGAAAGAACTATCTAAAATACCTCAAAAATACATATTCACTATTTCAGTAATTGATAATAATCAACCTGTATTCAATTCCCAAATGTTCAGATGATGTTTCATAAGTTTTTAAAATTATATAGGATAACTAAAAGACTGAAAAACACCCAGAAAATGTAAAATATAACCAAATAAAAATAGATGCCTAATTTTCAGGATTCCTGATCAAGATAATGTCCATAATGTACCACCAGTATCTATAATATTTCAACTAAAATTCCAATTCAATTCTTGCTTACAAAAAAACAAACTTCAAATAGATTTTCAAGAAAATGATAAATATCCTGATTTCACATTCTTTAAAAAAATATCGCAGATGTAATGAATTTCGAAAATTGAAAATTGTGTTACAGCATGGTGTGTGTGAGAGGTTTTTTTTTAAAATTATGCATATGTTTTGAATAAAACCACATAATCAGTATTATATATCCTATTTAAAAGATAATTTTTATATAATTTGTTTAATTAGAATAGCATTTTATACTTATGAAGTTCTTTTATTAGTTTTATGTTTCAAAAATAGATCTAATTTAGAGTTTTTTCGCTTTTTTGCATGATTATTTATAGTTACAGTATTTTGAACATGAAATACATACAAAATTTGAGACTTTCTTATAAGGTTTGGTACAATTAACATTTACAAGAAAAACATTTCTTTTAAAAATGAAATTTTTAAAGGATCGCATGGAAATGATTAAATGAACGTATTTTATTAAATAAGTATATTGATATTTAATTACAGTAACCGA
Organism: Trichonephila clavata; assembly: GCA_019973975.1. NCBI lineage: Eukaryota > Metazoa > Arthropoda > Arachnida > Araneae > Nephilidae > Trichonephila > Trichonephila clavata. Next base: position 162,485 of record BMAO01031841.1, read on the forward strand.
AATGGAACAGAAATAAGAATTGAACCTTTGGTAGGAAAAGGGCATCAAGTTAACAGTTCTACACTCCTTTATTATCAAGTCACATCCAAAAAACTACAGAGTGATTGCATTTTACTTATAAACATTTTGCTGTTCCCTTAAGATCTTAAAATTTTATATTTGCGTAATCTTTAAACTTGATAATTAGTATACAATACTACAAAGAGAAAAAATTGTTTTACATTATTTCAGGTAACCAATGCTACAAGACTAAGCAAAAACTGACATTTGATCAATTAAAGGTTACCTTTTGTTAATACAATAAGTAGTTATAATTCAGTAGAACTTAAAAGTCTATCAAATTTAAAAATTTGTTAAGAGTTTTTTGAAGTGAAAACTTCTTTAGCAGCGTTGGGCACTTTTTGGAAGGGGAAAATCTTATGAGTTCGCGTCACCGACATGCTCTGACTGGCGCACACGCAGTGTTTTGTTCGCCTTAGACACTTTCGGATGGGTGAAATCTCGTGCGTTTGCGTCACTGACATGCTTATAGCAGTATATCTGTAGCTATACAGCTGACGTATAGTGTTGTGTGTATCTTATAAGTGAAGTTGAAGGGATTTAGTGAAAAGTTCAATGTGTGTATACTGTGCATTGCTCGTTGCGATTCCGAGAATGGGCAATACATGTTTACGGTTGCCGTTTATATTTCGCCTGGAAAATCTAGGAGACAGATACAACAATTTTTATTCGAAAATTTGATGATTTATACAAAAGGTTTTGAAATACTCGAAAAAAGATTTGGCGAAAAATATGATACTGCACCGATGATTTTAAGTGGGGACTTCAATATTAACTTTACAGATGATAAAAATCTACCAAAAATTGAATTTCTAAATGAAACAATTTAAATATGTTCAATGATCGAAAACTCAGTACCACAAAATATAAAACGACGATCGATGCGGTTTTTACGCGATACTTAGATAAATTAGAATCAAACATTTTCCTTTCTTACTTTAATTACTATAAGCTTATTGTATCTTTTTTAGAGCAAAATGAAATAATTGAAAGTACAAAAAATCTAAGTATTGTTGAAATTAATGATGATAATGATGCAAACAATTAAAATAATGTTAAAAATCAAGTACATTAAAATTTAAGTAAATACAAATACTATCCATAAATAATATGATTGTATATTAATTGTTATTTCAATTGAATTGTATTTATATTTTGTCATGATCTTGTACAGCCCGTAATATATTTGAATAATAAAAAAACCATATAAACATGCATTTCGTTGTTGCTCGAAGTGTCAATAGATGTGAAAACCAGATTGATGTTGCTAATTTTAATTCAAACATTATGAAAGTTCGAATTTTAAGACAAAAAGTTCTAAGTTTTCACTTCTATCGGCAGTCTCTATAACTGCCAATTTTTTAATGAATACATTTATTTAAAAATATTTTCTTGATTGATTTTACTTTGAAATGTATTAACTGTATACAGGGTCATTTGTAAACATTCTTTAAAGTAATTGATGTTATAAAAAAAATTCTCATACATTAGATGTAAAATAAAAATGTTGAATTTTTTTAAATTTACTTTTAAATTTTCTTGTCTTGCAGTATCTTTTATTCCAGTCAATGCTAAGAATGCCTTTTAAAATATTAGTTCAAAATACACATATTTTTAATTGAAAATTGTAAATCCTTGAGAAATTAAGAAATTTTTTACACTTAATTCCTATTTCAACAATTTGAATATTATAACTGTCCATAATTTAAAAATAGAAAATGTTATTCCCATATTAAAAATGCCAAACAAAAAATATTTGCTCACTAAATAATAGCTTTGTAAATCAAATAATACTTTTGAGTTTAGGATAAAAGAAAAGCTTATAATTTCTATTTTTTCTAAAAAAAGATAATTACAGAATTTATATGAAGCAACAGTTAATTTTATTCTCCAATTTGCAGCATTTAAAAATTCAAATTCACTAAATAAAGTATGTACCTCGCCTTAGATGCCTAATTTCCTTGTATTTCTACAAGAGAAGACATGCCCAAACTTGTCTTCTTTCATACTGTATAACCAAAACTATACTACTTGTTTTACCAAAACTGTACTACGTGTTATTTATTTTACCAAAAAAAATAACCTCTTTTCAATTTAAATGGAAGAAATGAGAATTTCGAGAGAGAAAAATCAGCACTAAAAACTGTTATTCTAATTTTTTTGTTCTACCACACAAAGATAATGTAAGACTTTTCTTTGGAAAAAAATTCAATTGTATAAGTATTAAACTTTCTATAGAAATGATTAATGTGAATTATCATTATAAATATTATTCAGAAATACTATAATTAAGGAAACTTTATATGGGTTTAAGAAAAACATGTTGATTGGGAACAAAGAACTATTCTAAAATCTAACAATTATATTAAAGCAATGAAGCAAACATTTAAATAATAAGTTTAAAAAAATGTTAGATTAATTTTTCTTTGGTAATTAAAAAGCATTTTTTCGAAACTGTGAAAGAAATTTTCTTTACAGATCAAAAATATCTCTGAACAAGAAATTAATTCCCTTGGGTAAATAAAGCATAAAATTGATAGCAATGCTATAAGTAAATATACCATACCTTGTTCTCTTTGTCAACATCAATTAAATTTAAAGATTTTTCGTTAAGGACAGACATTTTTCTTCAAAGTAAGTAAAAATTAAATTTAAAGAATGACTATAACTTGCACCAACACGTCCAAACGTAATTATGAGCTGTTGCTAACCGCGAAATCGCTTAAAACAGACAAAAACGCGCGAAATTTTTCCCGCGAAACTTTACACCAATCAATGATCTGCACTGCTGTTTGATTTGTTGTCGGTTGTTAAAACTCGTTAAGGTTACGCAACAATTACATGACAAATTTTTTTTTAAACTTTTTTGAATGAAGTGTTTTAAAGTTTTATGCTACAAGGAAAATAATTTTTTTGCAATTCTTTGATGAAAAAGAAATAGTTGAAACTAAAATTGTCTCCCATCAAATTTGAAAACATCAGCAGAATATTACTATAAGGGCTCATCTATAACTAATCCTGAAGAGACGGCCTGCAATAATATATAGGGAATAACTTAGTGTGTTACTATTTTATCTTCATAACACATTAAACAACATAAGTTAAAGTTGGATTTTCAACAAATTATCACTCTTTGAAGAGATTAAGAAGTTACAAGAGTTTTCTTCAGAGATACCGCTAAGTTTTAATGGTCCCAATAGCAGAGTGACTAGGTATTGAATTTGTGGCATAAGACATGTTATTTAAACCCCACATTCAAATACTGAATTCCCTAAGAACATAAAGTGAAGAGAATCTTTGGTAGAGTTAAATCTACCAAGGATCAAAATTTCTCGTGTGGGTGAGGAGGATAATTGCCAACCCAAATGCAAAAATGCAAAGGCATGAGGTTAACGGAAATAGGCTGGACAGAAATAAGACCAGAAAAATATTTAATGCAAGTATTAATCTCAACAGTCTTGAAATAATGCATAAAAGAATTATAGAAAAAATCAACAATATACTGTATACAGCTTGAATGTTAGTAGAAAACAAAGAGTATCAATTCCAAGATCAATATATTTCATATATGTTAAAAGAATAATATGGGATGGTAAATTTAATTCTTTTTTAAAAAGTTATAAATTCCTACTATTATTGGATTATTTGGTGAATTAGTTTCCAAGTTTTTTTTTTAATAATAGCGAAAGGGATAATTCAAAAGACAAATTTACATCTGTGGCTGGCATTACGTAAAATTAGGTTTTTGCTTATATTGCAGAAAAATCACTTTATATTACTAATTACAGCAATTTCATTTTCATGCCAGAAGCACTAGTTACAGCATGTTTTAAAAGTTGCCACCCTCCACCTTAAAAAGAAATAATTGCGCATGTTTTTCGAATATAATTGCTGCTAATGAGTTTATCATTCGCGCTCAAGTGACGCGAGAGTGTAGTTCCCTTTATTTTGCTGTTCTTTGCAAAGTAAGTTTATCATATCTTCAGAGAACTACCTTATTTTAAGCGTAAATTATATGAAGGATGTAAAGAATCATGTGGGATTAAATATTGAAATGATAGGATGTCGAGTAATGATATACTGTTTCAGCTCATTCAGCATTTTGTGGGACAGATTATGGGAGACAAATCTAAGATTAAAAAACTAAACGTCATCACACCAGACTTTGTACAAGAAATTTGACGAAGGGTATTGCAATATCCTCAGAAATCCGTAATGCATTTTTTGCAGAAAATGGACACATCCCAAGGGTTGACACATAAAGCTTTTACAAATCCCGTTTCGTGCTTATCACGTGAAAATGTTACAGAAACTGAAGCTGCTGATAATGAGAAGTAGCCCTATAACTGTAGATGGTCCCGGATATTTAATGGTAACACAGCACGAATGTTCTTAATAAAATATTTCCTATCGCTGAGGCAGTTACGGGAACAAGTAAGCTTTCGTATCTAAGCAATGACAAAGCCCCATTCTATCATTTTATTGCAAAAAATTTTACATTTTATAAATTGGCGTATGGTGGACTGTATGAAACAAAAGGATTATTGGATCTCCCTTTTAAGAGACAATTCTTGATAGTAATATACATAGAGTAAACTTATCCAATAATTTGTTGTATTATTAGAGTGGAAAGAACAAGGTACTTGATTTTTCATCAAGATTGAGCAATATCCTTCTGTTTTAAAATTGTTTGTTTTCTTAGCACTTGTTTTCGACATTGTATCACTCTTTTAAAATATGACAAAATACTATTTTTACTACAAAAACTCAAGGAACACAAAATTGTCAAGTTGAATGTTTGAAAAACATGAGGAACTGCTAAACCGTGAAACGGGGACGTATTCAATACATGGAGTAGAGAAGATACGTGAATCGATGAAACTGAAAACGGCGTATGTACTTAATGGTTAAAGTGTAGTATAGGGGGCCCTTGTCGATTTCAATTTCTTTTAGTGACCAAAATCGATTGCCAAGCGACTTAGCAATAGGTGTCCGGAAGTCAGAATAAATTCATTATCTCACCATGATATCTATATAAAAATCGCCAAATCTAAAGACGTCCCCTTCCCTAAACTGCTCTTAAGCCGTACTTAATTTGTTCGCTACCGAGTTCCAGGCCATCGCGGGACATGACGTCAACACAAGAACCCAATCCCGTGGAATCGTGGGAAGAGCTGATCATCAACATTCATTCTTCCCTTCAGTCGACGAGTGGGGAATTTTCCCCCTGCAGTGGCATTGAACATGTTAAGGGCCATCGTTCGCTTCCAGTGAAGGTACATGTGTCGTTTACACATTTATCGAATCATTTGCTTAAGTAAACACAGTCGCATCGATTGTGAAAAGAGTATTCTAAAATCTGGCTGGTAATAGTGTTCCATAAAGAGGTTTCTTTTAGCAAGCGTGTCTTAGAGAAGCCGGTCTCCCCCAAATGTCTTGAAGGTCGATCAACTTAAAGCCTATCCCGGGTCTAGTGACTAGGACAACACCTGAGCTAGCATCACCTCTCCCAACTTCCACATCACACCAATGGAAGAAGGTTTGAGCCTGGACAGATTTAACGTACATTGGCTTCCTCTGCACGGCTGTTCTTCAGCGGTATCATGCTCGAACTCATTACATGCTTGCCAGGAATCCGTTACCTATGATACTGCAGCCACAGCAATAAGTCAGAGTAAGAGCATTAAAAACATCTAAAATTCTACATAAAAAATTGTCACAATTGATTTTAACCCCAAACTTTAAATCTCGCTTCCAATTCAAGTTATTTTTTAATTTAAATGTTTTTTACAATTTTAGCTAGTGTAAGTTCAATTGTCCTGTTGTAGTGTAGTGAGCCCTGAAAATTACATTATTACTTGGTAGTGAGAGGGATTACACAGCTATTAGCCAAAAGGCATTTTATTTTCAACTAATTAAAAAAGAATTGAATTCATTATTAATTGTGCTAATCTTCAGAGACTGGAGAAAAGTTCAAAACTGGAACAATGTTCTTAGATCTTCAAAGGATCGTCTTCCGAGTGCGACTGTCCCTGCAAATCCTTTCGCAGGTATCGTCCCCGATCAAATCACTCGAGTGGCTGCTCTGAAGACGCCATCTCTCTGCCTTTAAGAGGTCATCGCAGTTCCTTTCTATTGGTCCTTGTGGTGCGGCTGTCCCCGTCATCTCTATTGCGTGTGTTCGAAGAAGAAGAAGAAAAGTTGATGCGGAAGCTCCTCATCATTTTTCGAAACAACCTTTTAAACCACCTAGGTAGGCCTCTTTCAAGCACCAACAATATCTGGTTGACGAGCGTAGCGGATCTATACACGGCACTCTTCGTTTTCGACCCAACTCAATTGGTTTTTTGAGACAATAGCCCGGCGTGTTATTAAAATCATCGCCGTACCTCGTGTACCAAATGGAGGATCTATAAATCAACCTGCCTCTTTGATACTGAGGTTACTCCTCTCTTTATCCCAACAGATCGACATTAGTTTTCTTTCAAATAGTTCGTGGCTCACATGTGCGACGGGACCCAACAATGGATACTGTTCACAGGAATATCCTTTCTATAGATCGTGGTGTCCGAACGTTGTCTGAAGATCGGAGAAGGAAAAGGTGTGCTTTCAACACAGCCGCTTTCAGAATCGGGGAGACACCTGTTTTGCCCCAGGCATGAGGGAAGAATAAACGGTCTTTCTTGAAAGATTACACTGTATAAGTATTTATTCACTGGTGTAGCTAGTCCTAAGTGGACCCTGTATCAAATGTTCAAAAACGCTTTTTTTTGGAGGTCCAGTAAAATATTACGATTTGTTTGTGGTAAAATGTTGTGCCCCTGTAGCTTGGAGGCCCCGTACCATCGATATGGCTGATACGGCGGTAGCTACGCCCCTGTATTTAATCCGCATTGCTGTATCACTTTTTAAAAAACTAATACGCTTCATTGTTACAGAACATATTCCCCCCCCCCCTAAAATGCATATTTTTAACCAAGCAAAACCAAGTTTTTCAAGCACTAATTTAATATTCCTAAATTAATTACAAATAATAGCAAAGCCAATTTTCTCAAAAGTGATTCAAGTGTTCCAGAATTTCCCTATATTTTATATTTTTACGATTTTTTTGTGAGTTAAGATGGCAACATATGTTTAAAAAAATCAAACTCCGAATTTTTGATTTTATAAAATGTTCTGATATTTCAAATTGCATTTTCATGTACTATTTCATTGTCTTCAATTTTTATGTGCATCTCATACTTGGCGAGAGAGAGACAGAATCAAACTTCAAATAAAAAAATTTTTATACATAAGACATAACTAAGTGAAAAGTATCATCTTTCTTAAATTGCCCGTTAAGCAGAGGCGGATTAAGGTAGTTGGAGGCCCCTGGTGGCAAAAGGTTTGGGGCCCATGAGCTTAAGAGTCGAAAAACTAAAATAGTGAAAAGAGTCACTTACTTTGAATTCTCAAAATAAAATGTAGTGATATTATAAAACTCATTGGCTAAAGAAATATCTTAACTGTATATGTAAAAAAAATATATTAAAAACCTTACTTAAGTGCTTACAGTTTTGCTATACAGTTTGATTTCTCTTTGGTAAATTCATCAATTATTTTTACCATATATATTTTGTCCAAAACATTTCATTCTATATATAATATGGCCATGTTGTTCAATTTGTTTTTTCTTCCATAGTACTTCTTAAATTATTTTAACACATTTTAAAACTAGAAAAGATCATTCACCTGATGCATTTTATATCGGTATTGTTAAAAATATTTTCAAAAGTTTTTCAACAGAAGGATTTCTCTTGCATGTCGATAAATTTCTAGCGGGGGTCTCATTGTATTTTTGTTTTCTTTTCATTTTTTGTTCCAAGGGGACGTGGTTGGGTTTCTCCCTGGCCTTTGCACTCATCAAGCTTGGGGGCCCCTGGCGGCCGCCAGGTCCGACACCCGCTTAATCCGCCACTGCCGTTAAGGATGTAATGTCCGTTGGTAACGGTTATTGAAATGAACAGACGAAGTGAAAAACCGCAGAAAAATGTGATTCATCAAAACAATGAAGGGGGATATGAACAAAAATTAGATAAAGAGGTGAGCACACTAGTTCACGTTTAATGTTCTAGAAATTGTGTGATGTGAAATCTTTTGATAAAACTGGAATGCAAAAACAGAACAAGACTTAGATTTCTCAAAAAAAGATGTTAGACGACGCTCTCAACAGCATGGACAGTGAATTAGAAAAATGTATATAATTTTGTACAGAAATATTTTTTCCCACAAATAAATAGAATAAAAAAGATTTACAATAAACAGTCATTTCATGCAGTGGCGCACACAAGGGGGGGGGTCTGGACACCCCCCCCAAAGCCCTTGAGTTTTTTCCGATTGATGATAATCCTACATATAATGTAAAATTTAATTAAGTACTTGTAATTAACAATTTATTTTATTAATTAATGCTAAATTATTAATTCAATAATTTATTTTTTACTCTTTTTTTGTTACCAAAATCGACAAAATCAGAAGAATCAATTGGTGTTGTTTTGAGGTATGATATGAATTGGGGGACATTCGACCGTAGACCGTTCTTCAATAGTTAAATTAAAATCACCTATTGTCCTTTTCAAGTGATACTTAAACGATTTCACGCCTGCCTCCCAGAGTCCACCAAAATTTGGAGATCTAGGAGGCAAAAATTTCCATGGTATTGAATGTGAAATCAAATAAGATGCCAAATTATCCAGGGGAGATTCCACAAGTTTGTATAATTGTTTTAATTCTGAATGTGCACCAACAAAATTAGTACCATTATCAGAAAATATTATGCTGGGAATACCACGATAAGCAACAAATATTTTTAATGTTGCAATCAAGGCATCAGAAGTTAAATCACTTAAAATTTCTAAGGGAACAGCTCGGGTCGAGAAGCAAACGAATATTGCTACATAAATTTTGTTTAAAACCCCCTTACATTGATTTTTATATTTGATATAAAAAGGACCGCA